>PVJO010006187.1:0-91183 GCA_004026905.1 Hystrix cristata
AAAAAAAAAAAAAAAAAAAAAAATTCTTCCATTGTCTTTTTACAACCCATTAAAAAAATGTGTTTTCTGCTCCCGTTCGCGGAACTTGGTTTTTTCACAGAGAAGGCATGAATGCAAGGGTCAAGTGTTTGGCAGCTAACCACCTTCAATTACAGGCCCCACTACTGTTGTTTATCTCTGAGACATGGAAATTTCCAAGACTGTAATACCTGCCAAGCCCGTCAGAGGGAGCCACAGGGAATGTGAGTTGCCTCCACACGGTATTCAGTGGAACCACTGGCCGATAAGGGTTACTGAGGGCAGGGAATGCACTAAGCCACCGGGATCCTGACCCGTAAAGCATCTGCTGATCACCACGTGCCTGTAAGGACAAGAAGCCATTTGTGGCCACTAACTTTTGTTAGAATTTAAAACATGGGGATACTGCTGGGATGCCAGTTTTCGGGAAAGCACCACACTACAAATCGTTCACCAGCCTATGAACACCTGGGTGCACACTGCCAGGGTCCTGGCAGCTTTCAAGGCTTCTTAAATTATACAAGAGGATCCCACCAACCACACAGATCTCACAAGCACGCACAGAAGAAACCTAGGATGATGTGGGAATAGGAGATGCCAGTTGAAATCTAGAAATCTACAAGTTATTATTAATTTTCTTCCATGCTATTAAGTGGTTCATCCCATGTGAAATGCCTAAGCGTCCTGAAGACAAATTTCTTAAACTACTAGCTTTACATTTTCATGTTGGAAGTAACGACACATGCTCTACTTTTCCAACCTTAGATTCAGACCTCATGCTAAAGACTAAAAGCGCACACCGTGTTTCAAAGCAATAAGTACACGTATTTTATTGAAGGGATTTAACTGGAGGGTAAGCAAAGAACACTTTCCAAAACATAACATAGACATTTTTCATTAGGGAAAAAAGTAGATTCCAAATATCGAGGAACTGTTTCCAAAAATTCCAAAATGAATCACACTATCACTTTTGCGTAAATGTTTTGTTAATCTTCAGCTTCGTGTTTCTCTCATGTGTTTGCAGGTAAAAGATGCCCCAGCTATTTAAAATCAAATAGTTGGAGGACTAATAAACTGTCTATGTAGTTCTGATTATCCGAAATGTTTATGCTAACCTCATCTTATGTTAGGCTAGGGGCATCACATACTACAGTATTTGTAATTCTCACTAAAATATTTAATAATGTTATAAACACTTTATAGCTGAAGAACCCGAGTTTGGGGAATGTGAATGACTTCCCCAAGGCCACAGTTTTAGCAATGAGTGGACCCAAGATTGAATCTGGTTCTATCTAGACCCAAAGCCACACAAAATCCCACTCTCGCCATTCTACCATTTTGCTACTGGTCACGTGAACACAAACATTCACCTTAACACTTTATCATACTCCACGTTTTGAAATTTTTATAGTTTTTTAGTGGCTGAAAAGATCAGGGTTGGCAAATGTATATTATTACTGCACTCTGGATCTGATCACCTCATTTCCTGGAAAAGGCACCAGACCACAGTACCACAGTATTAGAAAACCTGGGCAATGAGCAGGACTCCACCACTGATTATCTGCAGGACTTGGAGCCAGTCTCCAAACTATTCCCTGACAAATATCTCTGATTTGCAAATGACATCGGTAATCACTTCCTAAATGTTTGCAGCTGTGTTTACGATGCAGCTAACATGCCCAACACTTCCCACAATTGCACTCTTAAAGCTACAATTAGAACAGCAAGTAGGCATCCAATATTAGTAGGAATTTGTTGTTGCCAGGCTAACGGAATTGAAAAATGCTAGATGCCCTTTCTTTGTGATCATCTTGATGAGGTAAAAGATGGGATCATTTCGGTGGGTTATTTTAAAAATGAAAAATGACTCAAAGGGCACAATTTGTGGAGAGCCATTCATACTCTTATTAGGTCAGAAAATTCTGATCTCAGATGCAAGTTAGTGTCAAAGCACATGTAGTAGATAGTTTTTAAAACTTCAGGCCAATACTGGTTGGTTGCAGTGCTAATTGATTTGATTCTCCTCTCATAGGGGCAGGTACTTCTCAATGAAAAGCCAGTAAGATTATTTTCCCTTCCAAACTTTTAAAAAGCTTAAAGGTCAGACAAGTTAGTGAACTTTGAAAGACAAGGAAAGAATAGTACACTCTGCGCTTTACATCTTTAAATCATGTTTAAGCAGTAGAGTTACCTCGGAGTAGGAGTTCCTTTGATTGAGTGTGCTGCACTCTTCAAATGCTTCTGTACAAATATGTTTACTAGAGAAAGCAACACTAGCAAACAGTTAAATACCATATGCTACAAGTCATGGAAAAAAGAGTTTAACTACAGTTCACATAAAACTGAGAACTCAAAGGAAGGTTATTTTGAAAATGTACACAAATAAATTTTAAAAACATTTGGGGGTATTTCAGAGTTCGGAGGGCAAAATGTAGCAGATGTTGGCATTTGGGTTTGGGTAGACACTGGAAACAAAGTGTCAGCGTCCAGGCTACATGGACCATGGTTATGAAGCTTCAATATAATATACTGAAATGATGGAGATTTTTAAAAGTCAACAATAACCACAAAAAATAAATATACTCTTTCTTCTTGGCCAAACCCATATGCGCCAATTTTTCTTGTATAATATAGTACCTTCTCGTATGCTTTGCATGTAGTAGTTGCTCAGTAAAATGATCATTTCAGCAATATCTGCCTTCTCATTTACAATAAGCCTATTATATCACGTAGGGTCATTTTTCCACCACAAAGACTTAGTTAGGTGAAAACTCCTCTTGGTTTAGAAGAGTGTGCCACAACCTCACAAACACAGATGTGACCAGTACATTTATATCCAAACTGCCTTGCACTCAAAATGCTCATCTCAGAAGTTCCACACCTGTACTGTCTCTCATTTTTAACCATTTGAAAAAAGACTAGAAGTTACAGCACTCCACCAGGAAACAACCTGACACAAAGGCTAAAAAAACGGAAATACACTCAGACAAAAGTAACTGAAGAAAAAAGAAATCAGAAGTCAAAACCCATGTGTGCTATTTTTCTGACCTATATTCACCAAAGCCACACAAACCAATAGTAAGCAATAGAACACAAATATACATAAAACTCTTCCTTGACAATATGCTTATTCATACGATCAGCCACAGCCCTTTTCCTCCGAGATCCTGATGGAGATTTTATATGGCAGAATCACAATAAAAGATTGAAAGCGAACAGTTCGTAACATCAAGGTCACCGGGAGTCAACTTCTTCTACAAGCCCTACTTAAAATATCTGCCCAGCAAACTCCAGTTCACAAATAAGATTATTTTAAAACAGGACTTTTCTTTTTAAAGATTTTTGTTAAAATTTGTCCAAAATAACACAAACTTACAGGCCATTACACAAGCTTACAGACCGTAATACATTGTGCCTTTTGCTTACAAAACAAGCAATGTAAACAACTGCACAGATGCAGCATTAAGTCACAACTACATAAAGTTACTGTAGTACCTAGTGTACGTGTCACTGTCTTGAGTTTGGGTTATTAGGGTCTTGTTTTTAGGATCTCATCATTCCTCTGGCTGCCCGTTCTCCTTCCCCTTTGCCCTCTTCTTGTTCCCTTTGCCTATTGGCTTAAATCTGACCCTTAGCCTTTTTGTATCTATCGTTTACCCTTTTCTTTTGCTTGTATGTTGCCTCACTCAAATGAGGGATACCATACGGTATTCAAGCTTGCGAGTCAGGTTTATTTCACGCAACACTGTATTTTCCAGGTCCATCCATTTTCCAGTAAGTGATTCTAATTTGTCCTTCTTTACAGCTGTATAGTAGTCCATTATGTATAAATACCACATTCTGTTTAGCCAAATGTCTGTTGAAAGGTATACAGGCTGCTTCCATTATTTAGCTATTACAAATTTATAGCAGTAAAACAGGACTTTTTAAGGACACATTCCAATAACTAGACCCCTTCTAATGTCGCACATTCAACTACAGTACTTTTCAAGCAGGAACACAAAGGAAACATGTACAATCTGAACACTTGGATGTAATATGACCTTAGTATTATTACGTATCCGCAGTACCATGGTCAGGAACATTTTAAAAACATGACATACACATTAAATTATTAAATATTAAAATGTATTAAATTGTATAATGTATATATATTTAACTTATAAATTACACTATATATGTATATATGCATATCTGTATCAAGTGCGATTTATAAATTAGAATTTGTATATATGTGCAAACATATCAATTACCTACTTCTTTCATCTCATCTACACTAACCGCTAAAAACATTCTTATCAAAAATTAAAGTTAAACATTCAGACAATATGTTTGGATCGGTGATGTTTCTCCATAATTTACCAGGTTACAACAGGAAGCAAGGACTCTCTACGGAGGTCAAGGACAACACAGGTCACCCCTGAACCCTTATAATTCAGACCTCAGTGCAACAGTGGACGTCACTTTGCCAGAGAGAATCAACCAGGCAGACAAGTAGAAACGTTCCCAAAATACACCCATTTCCATTTCAAAGGAGAATAAAATATCCAGGGCTGACCTGAACTGTCTGGATGGATCACAAGGCATTCTAGCTTATAACACATTTACCCTATCCAACATTGCGGAAGAATATGAATGTGCCTTCTGAGTTCTGAATTTAAATAATCTTCCTTACTTTGTCCATACCTACCTGTGGAAATACACACATTATTTGGTTAAATTTATAAAACGAAATTTAAAATATCTATCTCCTGGAGAAAAAAATGAAAAATCATAAAGCCAATTTAACTGCTTCTTCTAAGAAATTATACAACACTGCCCAAATTGGACATAATCTAATACCTGAAACTTAGTGATGCTAATATGACCAAGGCTGATATTTTGACAAGGTGAATTTAAAGAAATTCTAAGATCGCACCCTAACATAACCATAAGAAAAGTTTATTTGAAGACACAAGAATGAAATGTTGAAGGTTGGGGATTTAGCTCAGTGGTAAAGCACCCTGAGTTAGATCCCCAGCACCACAATTAAAAAAAAAAAAAAAAAAGAATGAAATGTTGAAAGAGAAACATGCCTAGAAACATAAAGTCAGTTGCAAGGCCATTCCACAACTATATTGTATTCCATTTCCCAGTAATAGACTTTCATTTTACTCCATCCTTAAAATGAAACTCGCAGGGCATGATGGAGCACGCGGTGTAATACCAGCACCCAGGAGGCTGAGGCAGGAGAGGATGGTCATGAATTCAAGGCCACCCTGGGCTACACAGTGAGTATGAGGCCAGCCTCAACTACATAGTGAGACCCTGTCTCAAAAAAAAAAAAGAAAGAAAGAAAGAAAGAAAGGAAGAAAAAGAAAAGAAACTTGCATCTACAAGATGAACCTCAAAAATCATTCATATATAACATTCAAAGACATACATTTCCATCCTTCTTAGACCAAAAGCAAGGTGAGATAGGAGACTTCTCTTATCACATTCCAGTACCATATAATTACTAGTCCTTTATTACCTTATTTTTGTTGACATTCATAGAAAGAATCCTCAACATATACTAATAAATTTTTTTTTTAAATTCTGAACCACCTGCTAAACCTGAGTTAAAGGATTTTCTGAAAGTAAACACACTCTTATCCTACATCCCTAGACCCCTCAGTTTTCCTTGCTGCACCCTTAAATACGTTTTTCAAACTAGACCGGACAAAAGTGAACCACTTCTAGGGACTTCCATTCCGCCTGTTAAGGAGGCTAGCCAAGAGTGCCATCAAGTCCAATTTTAATCACCCATGCAATCACACAATAGCCTTAAAATCTGAATGGATTTTCCAAGGATCTAATTTCATTCCTACCAAGCCCAATAAGGATTTGAATGCGTAAACTCGATTCCACTGAATGTAATTGAATCTAAGCATCAATCATATACAAGAATTCTTCTCATAGCAAAGCCCACCCTTAGAACTCACTGTTGAGAGTTCAGTGAATTAGTCCCATTAATTTTCCCCTTTCATCTAAATTGAAACATGCTTGTGACTCTCACTATACTGATTGTACTTTTGTTTTCTAAAGTAATACATGAGTGGGCCCATTTTCTTAAATGCAACCTTGTCAATAATTGGAGACAGGTGTTTTGGTTCCTGTTCACTTTCTTTTATTTAGGCTACACAGTCCCACTTGCTCTGTTTTTTATATGATTTCCAGACTTCTGGCTCTCCTGTTCGTCAGTGTCCTTCCTAAAATTATGGTGTCTTGGACAGAACACGGTATTCCAAGTGTGTTCAGGCCAGTGCGAAGTACGTCAAAGATATTACTTCCCAAGATGTGGACACTCTTATTTCTATTTATACTGCCCAAGGAAGTCTTCTGGAAGCTTTTTCTTTTTCTCTTTTTCTTTTAAGCAGCTGCTTCATACAGTTGGTTCACAGTAAGTTTGGATGTCAAGGAAAATCTCCAGATGTTTTTTACAAACTGAAAATTTTCATATTTGGTTCTCACTCAGAGCCAGGAACAGGCAGCAAACTCTTACATGTAGCTGCCCAAAAGAGGGATAATAAATACGTGGAGTGAGCCACTATGTTGTGTTACAAAATCTCTTCTAGTTGCCATTTGCATTGCTTAAAATTTCATCGACAAAAAATAATTATTGTCTCTTGGAAAATTCTTGAATATTCATAAACACACATACACACACACATATATATGTGCATTTTATTACTTATGTGGCTAGAACTTCAGAAATATTTATTTAATAAGGATAACAACTCTATGAAGCAGAACAACTCTGCTATTATTTACACACATTTCACCGATGAAAAAACTCAATCACGGACATATTTAAGTAACTTGTCCAAATCACACAGCCTGCAAGAAACAAGCCAGGATTTAAAACTAGGGGGCCATGTTCCAAAATTGAGGCTCATGGTCATTGGGTCTTGCCACCTCCCTATACTTAATAAATTGGGAGAAATATGCACTGTGCCAGCCACTTAGAGACAAACAAAATAATACAATGCCAACTTCTTATCTCTATGTGTTGTTCTTAGTTCCATTAAACAGAACCATGATAAGCAACACAGAAATAGGTGACAGATATTCGGTATATGACTTTATTTTCCATCCTAAACTATAAAGGTCACATTCTAGGGCTGCTGCAAGGATGTGACGATTAATTGTGTCAATTAATTCAAAAATTAATACCTGTAAAGTACTTAAAACAATGTCTGACCTAACATAAGTATAAGCTCTTTTTAAGTATCAATTTTATTTCTTTTTAGACATGTTTTCGTTTATTTAAAAATATACCTATGCATACACACAAATTCATGCAAGTTACAGAGTCCCTTAAGGGCAAGAACACAACAAACTTTTAATTAAATTGTGGTGAGATCTTACTTCAAAAAATGAAATATTAAAAAATAAATAAATTAAAATTAAAAAGTGAAATATTCTCTTTGAAATGAAGCATAGTGAGAAACAGAGATGGCAAGATCGCTGATAAACTCGAGTTGTTTGTATGTAAATAGATGTTCCTGGAGAACATACTCTTAAGTGAAATAAATCAGACACTCATGACTACACATCGAATTGTTTCTCTGATATGAGAAACCATAAGTGTAAATAAGGACAAAGGGGTGTAATAGATATTATTTAAAAGGAAGATAATATACAAAGGAGAGGAAAACTAAAAAGAGAGAAGAGGGAAAAGCAGGAAAGGAAAAAAGGAAAGAAAAGGGAAAGGGAAATCATGGAAAAATATGAATAAACCTGCTGTAAATAGGGCAGGGGGAGAGCAGAAGGGAAGGGTGGGGAACAGGGGGGAAAACCAAGATGCATCATGCACAGGTACAAAATAAATGTGACTAACGTGATTATTATACGTACAAGGTACCAATACATGTTCTTGGTTTAAAAAAAGAAAAAAAAATACTGTAGAATGAAAACAAAAATGCACTCAATTCTCCTAGCATTCATCTTCTGGTGGAAAAAAACCCTTGACTTTATCTATATCCCCAACCTGATAAAACCACTCTGGAAAAAACATGCATTACCACCGAACACTATTAGTCACCTAACACAATCTCCAAGCATGCCTCTGTATGTACTCTAAACTGGTATTTTTCAGCCACCCATAATGTGGTCCTACTAATCCCCCGTTACCTAAAAAACACATGCTCTGGATTTTTCAAAGGAATGACACAGATTTCCACAGACTATCATTTTGCCTACAACTCATTCCACCATTCAAACTAAAAGCATCTCCATTACTAGCATTTTCTGACCCTGCTAAGTCCTTCCTCCCTTGGATCTGAAGTGTAGTTGCTCGTCGTGCAGAGAGATACAAAAGCAACTGACTGTCAAGGTAGGTAGAAGTCAGGATGGAATCCTTCCGCGACTTCATTATGATCTTCCATCTTCAGGTGGCTGCTACAGTGTAGAGATTCTGGGGGTTTTTCATACTCATTGTTCAGCTTTATTAAACAATTTTTTTCACAAAGAACATTATTCTGTATAAGTAATGTATACTAGAAAAAATAAATATTTAAAATTTAAAGAAAGATCTACCCAAGTTTATTATTAGCTAGTTAGCTGACAGTAGGACTGACACAAACCTATTTTTCTACGCTTTTCCAATAAGTAAGAACTGTGACATGTATACCTGGGCAGTTCCGGTGCAAATTATCCATAAGGCAGATATAAACTTTATTGCTCACTAGCTCCCAGGTTTTGTTTTGCATGTATAGGAGCACATCACTGTTGCTTCCTCTGTGAATTTAGGCTAATAATCTACAATGACAGAATTTTTATAAAATTAAATCATGAGCATGTGTTCCAGTTCTCTGCTCATAAAGTAGTCGACAATTCATCTAGCTCCATGCTGTTTATATTTACTGAATCGTTTTCCTACTGCGATGGAAACCTGTAATTTTTTTTTTTTTTTTTTTTTTTTTTTTTTTTTTTTTTTTTTTTTGGTGCCAGGGATCGAACTCAGGGCCTTGCACTTGCTCAGCAAGCACTCTAACCACTGAGGTAAATCCCCAGCCCGGAAACCTGTAATCTAAGGGAAGTAATTAAAAGAGGGAAGGAGGGAGAAAAGCTAGAAAAAGACAGGTCTACTGATGTAAATTGCACCCAATATAAAGAGGGCTAACGACCTTGTTCAGCCTCCCTGCTCCCTCTACGAATCATTACGTTTCCCTTTCGCATCTCTACCCCTCCCTTTCCTAAGAAAAACTGGCCAATCTATTTTACAGCCATCTATAATTCAGTAAGAATTAACTTAAGTATCACAATATATTAACAACAGCAAGCTAAAAATCATTTATCCCGTAAGATATTTACTTGAGTAATACCGTGTTTTCTTAATACTTAACGCTAAAAGTGCAAAAAACACTATACTTTCCACTTCTGGTTTGTATCATACATTACCAACGTCCACTTCACTGAAAGACATCACTACTTCTTCATCCTAAAACTGAATAAAATTGCTCCACTCATACTCGAGTTATTTCTTACTTGGTTTTAATATATGTGCTACCTGCTCTTTCTCATTCCCCAACGCCCAAATCAATTCAAAAAATCCACCTCTAGTCCCATCTCTGCCCTCCCTCCCCTTACCTTGGGGTGTGTTTGGACAGCAGCGCCCATCATCCCAGCCAGCTGGCCCTGTATGCCACTAGGAGGACGCAAGGAGCTGGAGGGTCTGTTCTCGGCTCCTTCGCTGCAAAAGGAATAAAACCTTCCAAAAAGGCTCAGTAATGCAGGTGGCAGAGGGTAGATGAAAAAAGGGAAAGCAAATCGGTGCTCAATCCTTACGCATGAGAGTGCACTTAACCTTTCTAATTATTTCTAAACCAGAATTAATGATTCTGAAAGTCTGTTTTTGAAGGAACACCTTTGTTTGTCCAGGTGCATGAGGATGTTTTCCTCTGCCACAAAAAAACAAGTTCAAGGCATTAGGAAAAGTGTGCTCTTAAAAAGAACACTTTAATCTTAGCTGTGTATGTCACGTGAAACATTTCAAGATTAAAGTCTCAAGAAAGAAGTCAACTAAGACATCTGCGAGGGCATTTGTATAAGTCTGTACATTGTGCCTAAAACAGAGAGACAGAGACAGCAGAGACAGAGAGAGAAAAAAACAATGTGAAAGAGATTTGGGGGAAAAATGAGTTTCTAACAGATATATCTACTTGCCATTATTCTGGTAACTTTCATGTCTATGAAGGTACAAGGACTTATAGGACTCTTATTTGAAATCTATATATTTCCTCGGGATACCCTATGAATGTATGCATTTTATTAAATTTTTTATAAATATGTATATATACATTTTGATAAATAAAAGGCCACATTTTTTCCGAGATCTGAATATAGAGTATGGCATTATAATTTATTACCATATAAAACCAAATATCAACCCAGGCTACAAAGGCTACATATTCCAGTGACTGCTAGTACTCCAAGTATAATATCCTGACACTAAAATGTTAAACTATTGCTATAAGGTATAATTTTAACAAATTAGACAAAGGCATCAATATTATAAGATTATATTCTCCCAAAACTGTGCTATATTTCAACAGTTACAGCTAGAGAATAATGTTAACATTTTTAAGAACTGTTTCCAGGACAAGTAATAAGTATGTCAATAACTCAGATTGCCTTTTCAAATTCATATAGTCCTAAACATATATAATATTCATATATGACTTCCCTTTGGGGAATAAAATTTGCTTATTTTTATTTTCTTGAAAGGTGGATGAGACAATACAGTCTCTATTACTCACCTAAATACAGCTACTGTCATGTCTTCTGCATATATTTTTAGAGCAAAATATTGGTGGAAATAAATCTTTATTAAATTATGTTTTTATTCTTATGAAGAATAACTGCTAAAACTTTATATAATAATGGGTATCCTCAGTGATAACATGCAATAAAACAAAGTTTATTTTTATTTAAAAGTATTAGATCAGTATGTAATTTAAAATTATTTTAAATTCTCTTTTGAGACTAACCTCTATTTTTTTTTTACAAAGGCACTTGAAGGGCTAGATTGTCATTTTAACAGACCAGACATTAGTCAGTGCTACCCTAATACTTAAAAAAAATATAGAAACAGTACTATCTAAAATCACAAATAAAAGTGAGACTTTTCAATTATTATGAGAAATTGCAAAACTTCGTAATTTAAGTAGGAAAAGAAAATACAGTTCCATCACAGTCAGAGTGAAATCATCCCAGACAAGCTATTCTCCAAGCTATTTACTTTATGTTGCTCGCTCCCAATCTATGTTTTTAGGACTTCAAAGGCCAGCTATTCAGAGAAGCAAGAAACTAGAGAGACATGAGACCTGAATACCACTCTTAGGAACACAGAGTGCTCTGGCCTGGCCACAAGACCAGGCCTCGCTCCACCTCTCCCAACTTCCTGTTCACAGCAAGGTTAGAAACAGATTCCATTCCCAAACCTACAAGTGAGCGTGCTTCTCCTTCTCTCTCCCATTCTTTTTTTTATTATTATTACCAATAAAACTCTGAGCAGCACATATAGGGACAAGTGTTTTATACTATTTACTTATTTCATACCACTGTTCTAAACTGAAAGACAGATGGCAGTATAATTGTAACATTCTACAGATTAACTTGGCTGCAATTAAAAGCAACAAACCTCACAGCCCAGAGAATAGCCTAAGTCTTGAGTTATCTGATGTGAACACAGATTTACCTCCAATAAAGACACATATAAAATCATAAACCAATTGATCGTCAAAGTTAGAACTACTGTTTGTATAAAATGGCTCCTGAACAACAAAGCATTAAAGTTACATTCATCCAAAGGCAAAAGTAAATGAAAGATTAACTTTCTGGGGAAAAAAAAGATAACTAGAAAAGTATACAAAGATATGACTAAAAGTCAATGCCATCATATTTTAAGGCAGCTAATTTCACAAGTTTCTGGACACACGGAACATACACATTTATCTGATATAACTATTCCATTTAATTTATCAACAATATGTGGCTTTACCATTTCAATGTTCTCTGTTCTATCCTCACAAAACTGTGCTTTGCCTCATATTGAAATACTTCCAATGGTCAGGAAAAAAAAATCTACTCATTGGTCTTAGTTGTAATACTTGAACAATACTGAACAAGTCTAACACTCCTCTGCCTGCCCTTCCCCTATTCCAATCAAAGTACAGTCCAAACACCTGTCAGATTTAGGTCATATGAATAAAGGGCAAGGTATTCAGCCTTTTATTGCCCAATAACTTATCTGGAATCAGATGACAAACTGGAATGACTACACCCTAACCCAGAAGTGTCCAAAGCCTGTATTTCTAGAGATAAATCTGGTGTGCACACAGAGGGACTTTATTTAGCTCTGTGCAGCCAGTCAATTCTTCAAGGACTCTGCTCCAAACAATAATGAAAAGTAAGGCTAGTGTTTCATATGTAGCACCCCCACAAAGTCACATAACCCCTTGGGACACATGTACAACAGCCTTAAATGTCTGCAAATTCCACAGTCACGTTGAAAGCTCCTGACCCAACTTCACTCTTCGGCCAAGATTCCTGCTACTTGCAATTACCAATTGAGTTTCGTTCTTCTTGGACCCTGGGGCTGCTTTGACCTGACAGTATGTCAACCCCAGCATGAACCTCAGACCATTTCTCACATGTTATAAAGAAGGCAAAGGGCTGGGGATAGCTTGCCTAGCATGCGCAAGTCTTGGGTTCAATCCATGTACCACAAAAAACAACTTGTAAAATTTGGCAGCAATCATTGGTGAATATAGGAGACTCGTCATATAAAGGTACCTGGAAAAATGGGGGCTTAATAGATAAAAGTCACACTGCAGTTTTCTTCCAGCCTTTGGTTCCCTGTACTTTCTCTCCTTTGTCTGTCAGCTGTCAAAAACATTTCAAAACAGTCTTTTTCTTTGATGCAGATATGCTCCCTCTTCTATGAAACCCCAGCTCTTTATGACGCCCAGGCCCTTTGGGAATAAGTAGAACAAGTAAGAAACAGTATTCTCTCTATACTGCTGCGGAGATCTAAATCTTTTCCCATACAAATCTAAGCGAGAGTTAAGTGGTTACACTTTCTTCACCTGATAACATTAGTGATCCAAAGTAACACACCTTGACTTGACTCTTTGTCAGATTTGACATTTTAAAATGCATCCTTGTTATGAAAAACAAAGTCTTATTTGAAATAAGAATGGGACATTAAAAAAAAGTCATCTTCAGTGTATCACTCTCTTCCTCAAGAGATAGACCCTAGGAGCCAGGCACGTTGGCACACGCCTGGATTTCCAGCACTAAGGAGGCTAAGAAGGACTGCCACAAGTTCGAGCCCAGCCTGCACTACATAATGAATTCAAAGCCAGCCTTAACTACATAGTGAGACCCTGTCTCTAAACAAAGCAGAGAGAGAGAGAGAGAGAGAGAGAGAAAGAGAGAGAGAGAGAGAGAGAGAGAGAGAGAGAGAGAGACTAGGAGCTATGACAGAGCACTTTAAAAACAACTACTTAGGAAAAAAAAAATTGAGGAAATCAAAGAAGAACTAAAAGTTTACAGCAATGACCCTCAATACATCCATGGTGAATTTCAGGGAAATAGGCAAAAAACCAGAGGAGCTAACCAAGAAAGTTCAAAACGTAAACGACACAATCAAGGAAGACATGGAAACCTCTAAAAGATGTCAGACAGAAATTCCTGAACTTAAGAAAAAAAAAAAAAAGTCATCCATTGAAGAAGTGATCAATGTGAAGACATGCCTGATACTGTGGACAAATAGCAGATTATTATAAAGAGCTCAAAGAAGCCAAAAAGAAAACAAGAAAACAAGGGAACAAGAGAAGACTATCCAGCAGCTACTAGATGACAACAACAACAGAGAAAACCTAATCAAAGGCTAATTGGAATAAAAGAAAAACTTTAAGACTACACAGATGGATTCCCAACATGTTTACAGAAATAACTGAAGAAAATCTTCCAAATGTAAGAAAATACCTTAAAGTACAAGCAAGTGATGCTTGTAAGACACCAGACAAAGATGACCAAAGGAGATGTTCGCCAAAGCATATTCCTATTAAATTCACAGATATTCAGCAAAAAAATAGAATTTTATAGGCAGTCAGAGAAAAACCAAAAATCACATATAGGAGCAAACCAATTAGAATCACAACAGATTTCTCAGCACAAAACCCGAAGGACACAGAAATCTCCTCAGACATATTCAAATATATGGTCTTTGACAAATATTGACAAAGGGTCCAAAAGCATATGTTGGAGAACAAATAACCTCGTCAACAAATGGTGTTGGGAAAACTGGTTATCTATCTGTAGAAGAATGAAACTGGACCCATAACTCTCACCATATACTAAATTAAAATCAAAATGGATCCAAGAGCTAAACATTAAAATAGAAACATTAAACCTGCTGGAAGACAAAATAGGTAAAATACTTGGAGACCTAGAAGAACTTTCTAAGCAGAACCTCAATCACACTGGAAATAGCAACAAGAATCAACAAATGGGATTATATCAGATAGAAAGCTTCAGTATAGCAAAAGATTCAATCAGTAGAGTGAAGAAACAAACTACAGAAAGGGAAAAATTTTGCCAACTCCTCTTCAGAGGACTAATATCTAGAATATACAAATAACCTCCAAAAAATTAAACCACCTAAAATTAAAGACACAGTCAAGAAATGGGCTAGGGAAATAAACAGACACCTCACAGAGGAGGAAATACAAATGGTCAACAAATATACAAAAAAATGTTCAACATCTCTAGCCACTGGAGAAATGCAAATTGAAACAACACTAAGATTCCATCTTACCCTGGAAACAATGGCAATCATTAGGAAATTGAGCAATAACAAATGCTGGCATGGCTGTGGCAAAAAAAGGAGCTTTCCTACATTGTTGGTAGGAATGCAAACTAGTACAACCACTTTGGAAACCAGTATGGAGATTTCTCAAAGGTCTAAAAAAGTAGAAGTCCCATAAGACCCAGACATTCCTCTGCTGGGTATCTTCCCTAAAGAGCTAAAGTCATCATACTACAGCGATACCTGCATATCAATGTTTACAGCCATGTAATTTCTAATAGCTAAATTTTGGAAGCAGCCTGTATACACATCACCAGGTAACTGGACAAACAAAATACAGTATCTATATATAATGGAATACTACTCGGCTACATAGAGGGACAAATTAGAACCATTCATAGGAAAAAGGATGGATCTGGAAAACATAATGTTAAGTGAAATAAATCAGATACACGAGCATGAATACCATACGGCATCCCTCATTTCAGTGAGGCACAAAGTACAAACTAAGAAAATGATAAAATATGGAAGCAAAGACACAAGGGAACAGATCTCACCCAATAGGGAAAGGATCCAAGGGAACAAGAAAAGGAGAAAGGGGAGGAATGGGAATTTAGAGGATTAAAGATATATCAAAAACAAGAACCTAATAACCCAAATTTAAAACAGTAACATGTATGATTTGTACTACAGTTAACTTTAGGTAGTTGCAACTTAATATTGCATCTACGTGGTTGTTTACATTGCTTGTTGTTACATGCAAATGGCACCATGTATTATGGTGTGTAAGTTTGTGTAAATTTGGATAAATCCTAATTTTTTTTTTTTTTTGGTGCTGAGGATCGAACTCAGTGCCTTGTGCTTACAAGGCGAGCACTCTAATCACTGAATCCCCAGCCCCAAATCCTAATTTTTTGTTTTTTTTGTGGTGCCAGGGATCGAACTCAGGGCCTTGTGCTTGCAAGGTAAGCACTCTAATCACTGAGCTAAACCCCCAGCCCAAAATCCTAATTTTTATAATAAAAAAATTTTTAAAACCAACTGCTTTAGGAGTTATAAAAGAATTTTTTCCCACTTAAACATTAGATCATAATGCATTATTTTAAATCACAGATTGCTCAGTGTTTTAAATTTGTAACCCCATATATAGACATGTATCTAGAAAAAATAATCAGAAACAAAGCAAACAATCTATAAAAATATTCACTTCAATATTAATGATAGTGCCAAAACCTGAGATAAACAATAAGTTCAATAGAAAGAAATGCTTAAGTGACACAATCTTGTATGAAATATTAAGAAATATACAAGTGATTTCTATAAACTCTTAATGTAAAAAGTAGTTTTAAAAAATACTGTTAATTTAAAAACATAAACTGGGTGTGGTGGCGCATGCTTGCAATTCCAGCAATCTGGGAGGCTGAAGCAAGAGGATAGCAAGTTTAAGCCCACCTGGGCAACTCAGCAAAACAGTGAGACCCTGCCTCAAAATAGAAAGTGAAATGAGGGGCTGAAGATTTATCTCAGCGATCAGAGTGCTTGCCTAGCAAGTGCAAGGCCCCGAGTTTGATCCCCAGCACAAAAAAAAAAAAAGTGGAATGAGGAGGTAGCTGAGTGCAAGGGACGTAGGTTCAATACCTGGTGCCACTAAAACACTATACAATACAACAAAATAAAATAGAGAGTACCAATTAATATCTACTGCCCTTATTATGCAAAATATAAAAACATCAAGAAGTACTGGGATAAAATTTACAAAACATTAATGACTATTATTTTCATTTACTTTTTAGTCATCTTTTATTTCAAAAAGGATGTTGGCTAATACTCTTTTTAAAATACAGATACACTAAATAAAATTGAAGAGAAAAGGAGGAGAAAGATGTACCACCAGCAAAGCAGAGGGATGCTAGCACACAATCAGGAGGGAGGGAGTTCACAAGACTCCTACCAGCAAGCTCCGTGCGCATGACTCGGGCCCGGGCCGAGCGCCGCTCAGTAACCTAGTGACCAGGGCAGTCTGGGCCACCAAGCCCAACCCTCAAACAGCAGCGACTCTTAACCTTACTGAGTGTCTGCTGTGCGCCAGGCTTTATGTTTGACGATACGCAGGCATCGTTTCACTCCATCTTCCCAACACATGAATGCTGTTATTTTCCCCACTGCTGAAGGAAAAACTGAAAGTGTTCAAATAACTTAATGTAAAACCAAAAACTAGTGAGAGGCTGTTGTAAGGACCATAAGCCAGCTTCTTTCCATTCCAAATTCTGCTGTAAAGGATGGCTTGACCACCTTTTCTAACCAGACTGGAATTCAAATCCAGGCTCTCCCACGTATTAGCTTTCTAGTATCCTGACGATAATTATTTATAATTAAGTCAATAATAACTGATATCACCATAAGGAGAACAATAATGTGCTTTATGTTGACTCATTTAATCATTTCTTTTTCTCTTTTGGCAGCCGTAGAAATTCGACCCAGAGCGTGCCCTTTTTAAATTTATTTTGAAAGAGAATCTCAGTCCCTAAATTGCCTGGGCTGAACTCAAACTTGTCATCCTCCTGCCTCAGCCTCACAGACTGCCGGGATTTCAGGAGTGCACCACTACATCCAGCTTCTTTTAGTCTTTCTAACAAAACTTTAGCGACAATATAGGTAAACTGTCTACAACGCATCGTTAGTACTCAGCAAATATAATCCTCTCTTGGCCTACCTTTTTATATCAAATACATTTTATAAATCTTAACTATTATTTCTCTGTGTAACACTTGTGGGCACATCCATACTTTCAGACTTTAATGGGCCAATCACCATGTTTAAATAGGCTGAATGACCATAAGACCATTCAGAAGCTGTTCTGGCTGGGCCTGGGTGGATGAACTCATACACTTTTTGATGTCTCGTCAAGTTTTAAACAACCTTTGCCAGACTAAAGTCCAAGCTTTTGACACGCACACCATAATTTTCACGTATGAACTGCTAGCAAAGGAAATTAAAAATGAGGGCGAGTTTAATCTTTCAAGATTATAGTTGCAACTGTAATTTTGTGAAATACTCTTACATATATCAGTATCTGAAGATACAATTTGTGACTTACTAATCTGTTTGCAAAGAAAGCAATGTTTTTAAGACTCAAAATAAAACAGCAAAACAAAATATCACTCTAATTATCAGACATGAAATGACCTTTTTCTGTGACAGCACTTTTGTGTACTGCAATTTATTTTTTGAAAAAGTTAAATGGTTCTCAACATTAAGGAATGCCACCTAAGTGTCACATAAATAACTCTGCTAAGTAATGACATGTGGAGCACAGAAGTGAAGTTAAATTAAACATATTTACAAATGGAGGATAAAACTCCACAGAGCGTGGACTCTGGTGACAGGGACAAAAGGTCTCATCTCTTACACACCCTACACGCACTCTGCTTGAGGTTTTCAGTCATCTGAAAAATCTGGATTTCTGTTTTAACAAAAGCAACCACTTTTTATAGGATAATTTTACAGTGAAAAGAAGATAAATTTTAAAAATCACAAAATCTCACCTTATGTACCTTGGTTACAAAATGAAGAGGGAGTTCATGGGAGTTTAAATAATATTACAACTACACGAAGTTCTATTCCAAGAATAGAATGCTTTCTCAGTTAAAAGGGATTTATGTATGTGGTACTTGAGTAATGAAAAACTCACATAAAGAATCGTCTATACAATTTAAATTTCAGAAATAAGGTGACTTTTGAATTTTCATAATTACTTGAGGGCTTTAAGAAGTGATGAAGACCAACAGAAAAAGCCTTAAAAAGATGCAACTGAAACACACGCCAATAAAAAGTTGTTTTACATGGTATGTGCAAAGTACTCCTAAATTTGGAGAATTTTCAAATATCTGTAACTTTAGAAAATATTATTTATCCTACTAATCCTGGCACACTATGGTTGCTTAATAAATGTTTCTTGAGTGCTTAATTCTTGCCTTATTTTAAATGTGACTATTTAGTGACACATATACATATACACATGCACTCACACATACTGAGAATTACATCCATTTATGCCTTAAATTTATAAATTTAAATTTATTACAAACTAATTTATTATTCATTTATTGATTAAACCATTATTTTTTTCTCTTATCTCTCAAATTGTATTAAATAACTGTTGGGGAAAACTGAACAATAAAGACAACTCACAAGAAAGGAATTTAGTTTAGTTGTCAATTATTCTGCATAAAAAAACAAGCATAATGCTAGTGCATTTACTATATAGAGAATACTCAGAATCAGATCCTAAGAGGTGAGTATTTTCTAAGTCCCTTATTCCTTTAATGTCCACGTATGACTTCACATACATACATGAACCTGGCAGATGTCCATACAACTAAAATTAAACTTTCTCATGGATATTGTCGCCAAGTATGCCACAGATGCATACTTTAGAATTACTGACCTTGATTTTGTATTTCTAAATGGAATGGTGCTGGGTACTTGCATGTGTTAGTTTCTACCAAAATGACCCTTTCTGTTAAATGTTTCAAGCAAATAGTTACGATTTCATTTCACACAGGAGAAGGTTAAGATTTAAAAACTGAATAGAATGGCCAGAGGCACAAGCTCTAGCATGTCTGAGTTTGAAAGCTATTTCTAAAACTGAAGCCCATGTTGCCGGCTCCTCCATCCCTAACTGTAACACCCCATGAGCCTCACTCACACCGACTCTTCAGAACCCAAGAGTGAAAATGTGTCAGCATGTTGCTAAGCAATGAGGGATTCAGTAAGAGCGAACCAAGGTTTATTCAAAGCAAACTGAACACTTTATCACAGAAAGGCCACCTTGTTTTGGAGTAAAATGAACATAATCACCCCTATGAAAAACCTGATGAATTGTAGATTGGCCCTAACTACAGTTCAGGCAAGTATTTTATTTGTCATCTAAGGATCGATGCCAATTGGAGACCAAAAAAGGAGCGTGGGAAAGCCTGTGGGTTGGGGTAAGGGTTAGGGAAACAGCTGTTATGGGCATGATACAAAAAGGGAAAAAATAGAAAGAAAGAAATCAGCAATAAATAGAACGTAACTATCTCAACATTCTGTGGTTAAAAAAGAAAGTCTTTAAATAAAAGATATTTTGGAAGGGTCAAAAATATGCTATTCACTTTATCAGCAAACTTGTAAGGTTTGATATTTAGGATCAAAAAGTAATGAGTATTTTATAATGTTTTATTATATCTGGCATACTCATGTCTAACAATGGTTTCCATTTATTAGGCTCATAAAACAACTTTTTGCTCTAAAAGCTATAGATGACTGCCCTTATTTTAAACCAAGAGAAAAGACTGCTACTATAAAGTAACAACATTAACTCAACTTAATTGTGTTTCTAATTACATGCAAATATTTGAAATTAGTCTGTATGAAAAAGACAAACAAATGAGTCTCTGTCTTTAAAAAATTTAGTCTCAAAATCTGTATGTTTCATTCATTCAGTAATAATTCTATCCTTTTGGCGAGGGACTATTTTTTATATGTGAAAACATTTGATTACTGTAGAGATATCAAAATGTGTTGCCACCAAAGGGGGTTAAATATAATCGTAGGGAAAAAAAATTCCCACCCTGTCACCATTTCTAATTCAAGGCAAACAAAATGCCAATAAGTAGCTGACTTAGATGTTTAGAAACCAACATAGAAAGATCTCGGAGACTTTCTATGCTGTGACTCACGGAAAGTAACACTTTCATTTTAGTCATCTTTATTTTGATCATATTAGTTTTGTTTTTTGGTGTTGGGATCGAACTCAGGGTCTTGTGCTTACAAGGCAAGCATTCTAACCACTGCGCTAAATCCCTCATTCTGCTTTTTATTTTGAGGCAGGATCTGACTGTGATCATATTAGATGGGAAGGTGAATAAGTTTTATTCCCCGCTATATGACTTTGAATCTAAATCAGCCCTAAAAGCACCTCTACTTTCTCACTAACTATTTGGTTCTCAAAACTACTTCATTTTTTTACAAACTCCCCTAAATTTTGTCTACACTTATGGCTGTATGGGCCATCTGTGAAGGGCTGGTCAAAAATGTACTCCTCACAGACCTACAACAACATGTCCATATATAAATATTATACTATTTATACATATATAAATATTATACTATTTATATACTATAAATATTGGTGTATGTGATAATGTTATAATAAATTATATAACACTACAGAAACGCTCATTCTCCATCTCTTTGGGATTTCCTTTCTTTATCTCAACACTAATATTCCATTATTTTCTGCCATCTTCTACTTTACTACTCAAGGGAGAAACCTGAAAGTCGTTTTTGCCTCTTGCCTTTCTGCCACCCTTTAAAATCTAAAGGAATTTACAGAAGATGATTCCTGTAACTGAATCTCTAAAATTCCTCTGTTTTCCCTCTTCCTGCCAATCACCTTCCTCCAAGGTATTATCTGCTATGGTCCAAGCTGCTGGTCTACTTGCCTGTATTGACAAAACCATTATTTATTCCTCTCTGACCACTTAAAATATATTAGACAGCCCTTGGGGACAACAGGTAATAAAGATAACTCCCAACTATGTGCAAATATTTGTACGTAAATATAACTTGGCCTCCTCTAAGTCATGCTCCACAACACAGATGAGCCATGGCTTTAGAATACAAAGTGAAACCTGACAGTCCTGACTAAACTCTGAAATATCTTCCTTGGGGTTCACCTGGAAGACCTTAACAAGCCTGCCTCAGTCAGCCCACCTGCCTCCCCTCAGGCTCCCGGCAGTCCACCACACTGTCTGCCCCTCTGCAGGTCTCTGTCCCCACAGCCCGCAGCTCAGCACCCTTCCACTCCTGGCCCCTCACACACACTGCTTCCTCACCTCGGAAAGTTATTTGGACCTCTTCTTACCTATCTCCTGATCAAGTCTCAGGTCAAGGACTGACGAATGCTTTCTTCCCTCATAATCCCACCTACTTAGGAGGCTGAGGCAAGCAGATCATGAGTTCAAGGCCCACCTAGGCAACTTGGCAAGACCCTGTCTCAAAAAAAGTCTTTTTAAAGGGCTGGGATACAACTCAGTGGTACAGCAGCTCTGGATTCAATCCTCAGGATCATACCAACACACACACACACACACACAATGAACATTTTCTTGAAGGCACTTACTGTCCCCACAGAAAAGTAAAATTCAGTATTTTATATCCTTTTCATCATATTCACATACCTGTAATCCTTTAATACATTCCTACCACAGGATAAAACCCACGAGGGCAGTCTGCTCGCTGTTACTCTGCTTTTCTTTTCCTCTTAGCACAAGATGCAACTGGTATTTCAAAGTGTTACTACTGAATTGAATTATACAGTATGCACTCTCTTGTTTTTATTACAGCATTTAATTTTTTCAGTTACTATGATGTCCTTCAATATTAACAGAAAGAAAGAAAATCAAGGCTAAGCTGATGAGTCCCTTCCACCTGAGTTGGGAGAAAAGGAAACTTAAGAATCATGCTTCCCACTCAACAATGACCTTCAGCTTATGGTCATCCAGAGAAGGTCAGAGTTAAGGAAGACAGAGAAGCTCAAAGAAGGCTAAACAATATTCTTCACACATGCTCTGTAGTCTACCAAGCGCTGTAACAGCAGTTTGTTCTCCAGTGATGTTTGTTCATTTTCTACTTTCTTGAGCGCGTATCTAGTAAGAATACACACATCGAGTACTTCTAATGTTGGGATGATGCTAGGCTAAAAATATGTATTAAATCAAGAAAGCTCTCTATGTGCTTCTGAAAGGCAAAAAAGGACACTGATAATTTTCTTCCATGTTTTCAAATTTATGATCAAAGGAAAAAAAGAGAGAGAGATATGGATAAATACAGAGAAAGTTCAGTGAATATCTGACATGCGGGCTGGTTAGGGTTAGCCTAACCCTAATAATGATGGTACACACTAATGAGACCATTTTTTACAAACAGACTAATTAGATCATGATAGCTTCAGAAATCAACAAACTGGAGGAAAAATATCAAGTAGCAAATTGTACTGATTTTGGCAAGAAGAGGGCTTCTGAGTCTGTGTTGTGCCAAAAAAAAAAAAAAAAAAAAAGAACAATGTCAACATAAGAAATGCCAGAGCCAAGCATGGTGTCACATGCCTGTAATCCCAGTTACACCTGAGGCTGAGACAGAAGGATCCCAATTCAAGGTCAGCATGGACAACACAGCAAAACTTTGTCTCAAAATAAACTAAAAAGGGCTGGGAATGTAGCTCAATGGCGGAGCACTTGCCTCGCATGTTTGAGGATCTGAGTCCAACACTTAGCAGTACTGAAAACATAAAGTGACAAAATTCTGACACATGCCGTAATATGGATGAACCCCGAGTAGAGTATGCTAAGTGAAATGAACACCAATCACTAAAAGACAAATACTGCAGAGTCCACTTATCTGATAAGGTAACTAAAGCAGTTAAATTCATAGAGATGAAGTAGAACCGTGTTTACCAGCAAATTGGTGAGGATGGAAATTCAGAGTTATTTATGGGTATACAGTTTTAGTTTAGCAAGAAGAAAAGAGTTCTACGGATGGCTGACAGTGACGATGCCAGAACAATGTGAATGAACTTAACACCACTGTAGTACATACTTTAAAATGGTGGAAGTGGTAAATTTTATGGGTTTTTTTGGGGGGTAGGGGTCAAACTCAGGGCTCTACCACTTGAGCTAAATCCCCAACCTCTAATTGAAAATAAATGCCAACGTTTATTGTCTGATTAGGATTCAGGTTAATAAAGAAAGAATTCCAAACTATTCTTAGATCACTCACCAGCTTGGAAGATGGAATAAATGGTGTTAGAGAAATAATGTTTAGGGGATCTAACCCGGCAGGGGAGAGGAGTATGAACTGTCAAATGCTTTGTGGGAACATCTAATGCCAAGCTGTTTCCTGGGTATCTGGAGACAAGAGATAAGACATTTCTGTGGAGAGGACAGGAAATACGCTGGCTTTCATTTTAGTGCCACCATGATGGGGGAAAGATGAGAAAGGAGCCCGTCTTCAATTCAGTTCTCAGCCCTACTTTTTAATAGAGATGTTTTAAAGACGGATCTCTCTATTGAAATGTTTCTTTCATGCGCAAATACCACTAAATTGGGATGGTCTTTGAAAGAACATTATCTTTTTTAAACAGCTCTGCTGAGGTACAACAGATAAGGCAAAACTTCATATAATAGACGTTAAGTGTCCTCACATACACAAGTCTACGGCATCTTTTGATGAAAAACACTGGTTGGAATACCTACGTGGGTTATTCACAGACTAGGACAGGAGCACCATGCAGCCTCAGAGAATATGCAGAACCAGAATCACCGGATTTGTGGAATCCCTCTCCCCCTCCTTCTCACTCCACACTATATCTGTTTCAATCTTTCCACAAATTGACTTTCTCTGCTATTTAAAACAACAGCTTTTTTTCATTTTGGAACAGACATTTTGAACTCACCCTTGGTCCCAACAACAAATTCCAGGATCAGAATCTCACTGCTTACCCTGGGTTCAGCCAAGCACAGCCAGGCCAAGAGGGCCATGCTGACACAGCCAGAGACCACCATAGCGACAGGGACAAACAAACTCCAGTGCCCCGACCTGTTACTCATAAAAACCATGATTTGTGTTTTCTTCTGAGGCAGACATGGACTTGACAGCTACTTTTGCTAAAATAAATAAATAAATAAATAAATAAAAATAACTCTTCATGGAGACCCACAGATGCCCAAGAGGTAACCAAAAGCAGAACAAAGCTTGACCTTCATTTTGTGTCTACATCCCTTATTACTTTAAAACTTTGGGTCACTATTCTTGCTCAGCTCTACAAATAGGCACCTCAGTCAATTAGGGAGTGTACGACTAAAAGCTGGCAAAATAAGGCTGATTAGCCCTGAATTTACATAATCTAATCCATCCCCCTTCAAGACAGGAGACACGAAGACAAGAGATTCACAGGGATATTCACTACCAATAAGCACCCAGCAACTGCCCTAAAGCTACAGTCACCCTGGCCCCAGTAAAACCCAAGTGGAACCAGTAGTCTCATAGAGGAAACTGCCTCTCAAATAATAAAGACTTCTTCCAGAGCCATCCTGCAAAACTAGAACTGAGAAAACGAACAGCCAGACCCAAGCCCACATCAGTTAATTCATAAAAGCTGGTTTCCTTCCTTTGTGAATGGGACAGTCTGGTCCTCACCTGCAGAGTTCGGCCTCCTTTGGCTCCTCAAGCAAAAGTCCTTTTCTAGTTTCTCTTACTTTCTAATTCTGCCTAGTAAGTCTGCCTGTCCCTCATAGGACGCCTGAAATTTCTTTTCTGTTATGATGAATCCAGAACCTAGTCAGTGGGGTGCACTGATGACCCCATCCCCTCTTTGGGGGATACCCTGCACCATGTCCAGGGACAATGCCAAACAAGGGGAACTTACTGAAGAAGGCAAAAGGGAAGTGTAGCCCAAAGCTCCAGAAAGAACTGACCTCAGGGAAGAAGAAAGACGTTGAGATATGAATGCCTGATCAGACAAAGGACAGCTGAATGAAACGGACACCTTATACCCGGCCAAAATCGAGGGTCCTCAAAGGCAATGAGAACTGAAGATAACTATTAGGAGAAGCAAATAAATAGTAGGGGAAAGTCACATTAGGGCATTTTTTGATTTAACGTAACAACTACCTTATAGCAATATTTTATTAAATATCTTTTATATATGAAAGAATGCATTCATATTATCACTGGACCAACCTACAGAGTGGGATTTAAATTTTCAGTTAAGAGATGGAAAAACAACAGCTAAAAACTCACTGACTTGCCCAGTATCAGATAACTCATGTGTAGCAGAATCACAACTTGTACCAACATGCATTTGACTGAAAGCCCTTCTCTTTCAAATCTATCCTTCACTTTGCATTGATTTGATTGTGGTATTCTCTCTTTCATTCCAGGCATTTAAATAGTGACTAAAAAACATATGTCAAGAAATACTACAGGAACAGTGAATGGGAGACTTATTATCTGGGCTTTCTGATAATTTTCAAGCACAATATTGTTTAAATTCACTATTTTCTAGGCAATGACTTTATTTTGCAAGTATTTATTGTAAGCCAAGATGCGTATTTCCCCTGTCAATGAAAGATTCACATCTTGATAACCTCCACAAAGAAAATGTTCTCTATAGTATCAAAAGTATTGGTAAGAATTTTTTTCTTTTATATTTTGTTTTTAAAGAAGAGAAATCTGGCTCATTTTTAAGTTAAGAAAAAACCCTAGTAATAATAAATACATTCAAATCTGAGAAATGTTTTCTAGAAAGAGTTGTAGAAGTAACTATGAATAAATTCTAAAACAAAATTTATCTGAAAAGTAAAACCTATTCAGGGTTGAATGTTGGTTATGGCTTCAAGCTGAGACATTTCAAGCTTACAAACACAACTACCATGAAGAAGTCAAGTGATCTCGTGATTATTACATTCAAGGTCCAAGTTCAGATAGCTCTGAACAAGAACCTGGAAGAGGGCTGAGGATAGAGGATTTAGCTCAGTGGTTAGAGTGCTTCCCTAGCAAGCACAAGGCCCTGAGTTCCATCCCCAACACACACAAAAAAAGAAGAAGAACCTGGAAGAGAAAGAAGTCAGATACGATGGCCAAGTGACTGACTGACGCTCCAGTGGGGCCACTGTCTTCAATGGCTGGGGTCAGAGCTATTTATTTTAGCTGTCCATTCCCTGAGCCTGCAAAGGAGTTCAACTGAAAGAAATTCAATTTCTAGAAAGAAGAGAAAGAGAGAGGAAGGAAAGAAAAATCTATAAGCCACTCTTAGAGCTTGCCAGAGTCTTCACTATCAATGGATTCATTACTGTACTTTCAAAGGCTGCACAGCAGAAATAATACACGCACACATAATTAATGTTGTCATAGATTTTACATTTTTCATGGCACTTAAAAAATCTGTTAAAAGCCTTGAGAAATGTGTCAAGAGAAATGAAAACTATAATAAGAGAAAGAATGGCAATAAATTATATAATCATCCAGGATTATATATTTTCCTTTAAAACTCATTTGTACAGTTCACAGGATACAAACATAGAATTTTGAGAAGAAAATTAAGAACAGATGTTAAGATATTTATTTATGAATCCATTTAATCTTCAAGATAAAGAATGACCCTACAAAAAGAAACTTCAGCGAACACCATCTGCAGATTAGAGCCAGCCTGTGCCAATTTCCCATGAAGTGTAGCCTTAAATAATGAAATCTTTTCTGACATTTATAGACTTGAACAGCAGCATAAATACCAGAGTTATACAACATTATTAAAAATATCAATTTTTCCTAGCATGTGCAAGGCCCTGGATTCGATCTCTAGTATCTACCAGGAAAAAAAAATCAATTTTTGGAACTATAAGTTTTCACTTAAGACAGATAGGGCCTATTTTAAAAAGGGAAACTAGTAACCTGTGTTTCTATATTTTTAATTTCATCCGTACTCTCACAGATTTCTAAAATATTAGATTTTATATATGACTACTCTAATACAGTTTTACTTGAAAGGAAATATAGTTTATCATACTTCCATACCAGAGAGGTCTAATACATAATGAAATTTCACAAAAAAGTAATTTTTTCATGTGCTAACTGCTTTTCTTCATGTAATCAGTAAGTTTATAAATATATACTATGGAACTGGAACACTTATCATAAATTTACAGAAATTAGCTTGAAACAAAACTTAAATCCTCCATAACCAATTAAAATTTTAATTCTAAGGCACAGGTACTAGCGATCATATCTAGGCCCTTACACATGCTAGGAAAAATTGGTACTTTAATAATGTTGTATAACTGGTATTTAGGAATCTTTGTATTGGAATGAATTGCAGAGCACTGGTTTGTCTTCCCACATCCAATCTAATCAGACAGACCAACTAACACACCAACTCCACTTTAAGAACCTTGGTATCCAGCGATGACACATGACAAAAGAGCTCATTTTGCTAGATCTAGAGCTGTAACACTTACAGACAGGAATGCCTACAAGAAGAAATGTCAAACTATTTCCTACCTATATTGCTTTTTAAAAAATTGAGCCATTCCACTGGAGTTTGAATACTTAACAGTTCAAGTATTTTTTTTTTAATTTTAATGAACATCTATTCTGAACCCAACTATGCACTTAGGAGGAAAAGGAACTAATATTAAGTGCCTGCTAGGTGCCTAGCACTTTGGTAGATTCTCTCAGCAAATTATCTTTGATGCTAAGTAGCAACATTAAGGGATAAGAAATGTTACCCCCATTAAGGAGATGAAGGAAAAGGCACAGAGATTCTAAGTTTCATTAGATCACACAGCTAACAATCATCATTTAGGTGTCCCAAATTGTGTGTGATAGCACAGTGACTCTTTCAATGAGGTGGAGAAGATTAAGACAGAATGTCTATCCATAGAGACCAAGAGAATAGAACAGAGGGCCCAGAAATCTTCACACACATGTACACTCAAGTAACCTTTTACAAGGGGACAGAATACACAGCTGGGAAAGGATATTCTCTTCTATACGTGGCATTAGAAAAACTGGGTACCTGCTTGCAATAAGGATAAATCTGGGCCCTTATCTTACATCATTCACAAAATTTAATTCGAAATGGACCAAACACTTAAATCTACGACCTAAAACCATAAAAGTCCTGGAAGAAAAAATAGAGAAAAACTCTTTGATATTGGTAATGGTTTCTTGGATATGACAGCAAAAGTATAAGCAACGAAAGCAAAGATAAAGAAATAGAATTGCGTCAAACTAAAAACTTCTGCACAGCTGAACAAATGATCCTTTCCTTCAAAATAAAATGTAATGGTAATCTTCCAAATGGGAGGAAAATATCTGAAAACCATATACTGTCACATAAGGAATTAATATCTAAAATATATAAGCAAGTCATGTGATTAAATAGCACAAACATGAGTAGCTAGATTTTAAAATGGGCAAATGGCCTGAATGGACATTTCTCAAAAGAAGACATACAAATGGCCAACAGGTACATGAAAAGGTCAACATCAGTAATCACTAGAGAAATTAAAATCAAAAGTACAGCACCCCTGTTATTCCAGCACTCTGGGAAACTGAGGCAGGAGAACCACAACTTCCAGCACTACCTAGCCAATTTAGCAAGACTCTGATTTAAAATTTAAAATACGAAAAAGAACTGGAGATACAGCTCAGTGAAAAGACCCTGGGTTCAATTCCCAGGATTGCAAAAAACAAAAAGAAAAACAAAAGCACAAAGAGGTATCACTTCATATTATTAGGATAACTATTATCAAAAAGACAGAAGAATCTGTGTAGAAAATGGAATCTTTGTACACTATTGGTGAGAATGTAAATTATATGGCCATTACACAAACAGTATGGAGTTTCTTCAAAAAAATTAAAAACAGAAGTACCTGGCTGGGGATGCAGCTCAGTGGTAAGCATTACCTAGTATGAGCAAGGTCCTGGTCACACTTCCCATCAGTACAAAAAACAATAACAATAAATAAAATAAATAAATAACAATAAAAACAGAACTACCACGGTGAGGGATGTAGTTCAGCACACAGGAGGCTCTAGAGTCTATACCTAGTAACAAAAAGAAAACAAACAGAACTATCAATGGCCGGGGAAACCCACTACTGAGTATGTACCCCAGTGAAACTGAATGAAGTCATAGAGCTATCCAAACACCAGTGTTCATTGCAGTACTACCCATAACAGCCAAGATACGGGCACAACCTAATATCTGCTGAAAGATGACTAAATAAAGAAAATGTGGTATGCATGTTTGTATATACACAAATACCATTCAGCCATAAAAAATGAGGAAATCTTGCCATTCGCAACATGGATAAAGCCTGGAGGGCATTATGCTAGGTGAAAGAAGCCAAACACAAAGGGATACATACCACATGATCTCACTGATATGTGGAATTGTAAAAGGTCAAACTCTCAGAAGCAGAAAGGTGAACAGTGGTTGCCAAAGGATAGGAGGCAGAGGAAACAGGGAAACACTGGTCAAACAGTACAGGCTTCCAGTTGTACAATGACTAAGTTCCAGGGATCTGATATAAGCAGGTGACCACGATTAATAGTACAATATTGTTTACTTGACATTTTCTATGATAACGTCATAAGTGTCCTCAAACACAACTATCCTGAACATGGTGGTGAGTGTGTTAATTTCAGTGTAATAATCATTCCACAACACATATTCACCATGAATGGTTAGAACTTCATCAATTATATCTTAACAAAGCTGGAAAAAGGAGATGATATGTCTACGATTTGGTCAGAGAAAAAAAGACCACACAACCGAGAAATGAAACACTAAATTGTGAGGTGCTACGAACTCCAAGTTCAGGTAACAGACGGAAATGTATGGACGCTGCAGTTCTGTAAAGGAAACAAGTGGAGAAATAAATCCTGAAGGATGAGCAGGACTTTAGTATGTCTGGAAGAGAAACTGGGTCATCTCAATGATTGGAAGAGGATGTAGGTGTCAAGGAACGTAGTAAGCTCATAGGAAACGGGAAGAATAAGCAGCAGAAAGGAGAAGTTGTACAGAAAGAAACCAGGCGAGGTCTTGGAAATTCACAGGGATAAAAGCCTCAGCGAACAGAACAGAGAGGCCAAAGGTGGAGAGAAACCTGTCAAATGGAAGAGTAGTAAGTAGTCACTTAAGTAGCCCAGATCGCACGTCCTCTTTCTCCTGCTCCATTTCCTCTGACAGTCTCCCTTCTCCACAGGGAATACAAAGCTTTGCAAGCTGATCTTATATTCATTCTCTCTGGGTATCAAATAGTTTGTCAGAATAAACGGGGAAAGATATAAAGCCAACACATAACTCTGCATTTGAATCAGCAAGGAGCAGGGAACCACTACTGCTTCTTTGTCAGGGATGAGCCAGCAGATAGATGCATATTTTAAATAAAGGATTTATGTGCTACTTCCTGCTTAGAAAAGCCATTATAAGCTACCCAGATATGGAAAGGCAGGAGCGCTTGGCAAGCAGCCAACAACTCCAGGATCACACTCGCTGAAGAAAATAATTCAGATACATACAGTAAGGTGGTCTGAGACGGACAGATCAGAGAGTTAAGTCCTCAGGAATTGCTATTCTTTAAGAGAAAGACTAAATAAAGCCAGATCAGAAAGGGAAAATGAAGAATTTCTAGTACTAACCAATATGCATCTTTTGTAACCAATAAATCAATAAAAGATTCAAAGATTGTTTCTCATATATACAGTACTTTGTTCGGTTTCAAAATAAAGAAAAAAATTAGGGACATGGTTCCTGACCTGAGGGAATTTACAGTAGTATAGTTTTTAACTTTGAAATTACCGATGTTGTTTCTTTCCTTTAAAAAAAAAAAAACTTACAATTATATGGTTTTCTGTATAAGCATAATTTTACTGAGCCCAGAACCCCATTAGTGGTTTTTTTTGTTTTTTGTTTTTTTGGTTTTTTGTTTTTGTAGTGCCAGGGATCGAACTCAGGGCCTTGTGCTTGCAAGGCAAGCACTCTAATCACTGAGCTAAATCCCCAACCCCAGAATCCCATTAGCTTTAAGAAGCATGAAGCTCGAAGTTATAAGTAAATCATTTCTGCAGAAATCAAGCTCAATAAAAAAGGGAGAGAAAAATAGTATTTCCCCTATAAAATAAAGCTATAAACATACTAATTTATTAAGAAAACAAAAGAAAATTGGTAAGATACCAATAAAGTTTAAGAAAATGAACAAAAATGCCATCCATATGGCATATGATGTCTCCATTTTCTTTCTCCCAAAGATCTAAGACTGCAGCCTCGAAAGCTCCCCAACATTGTTGTGTTTTGATGGTACAGTAGTCTTCTTCAGTAAGCTGGCCAAATGATGTCATTTTAGACAAGCCAATTTACCTGCCAAGAAAAAGAGCTATTCCAGGTACAGCCTTTGAAAGGAAAGAATTCACTAGGAAGTTCAAGTAGAACATTAAGATTGAACTTTAACTAAATCAAGTTTTGGACTTTGAAAAATATTTTTAGAAATTGAGTGTCCCTCATGTACATAATGTTTCAAGACAGATATATCAACAAGTGTATTTATCAATGTATCTACATTTATATGTATAAAAATCTAGATTAAATTTCTATACATGTTGATACATCTATATGTACAATAATGTGTTTTACATCAAATTTCTGATAGCTCCTGAAAAATCCAAATTGAAAAGGATAATTGATAATCTTCATGTTTTTGTTATTCTAAGCTCAGATTTGAAAAAGTCCTGAAATGAAAGTGACAAGTGACATTATTTTTGGTAAAAAGTATTTTTTGCGAGACAAAGAAAATTTTAATTTGTTATACTTCTAAATCTTCTTTATCATAGAATTCTCACTTTGAGGAGTCTGAGGTTAAATATCTTTATTTGTTTTAGGGAGCAATTCCAACAAACTCTTCATTCATAACACAATCGTGAATCTAACTGTATAAGAAAAAAAAAAGGCTTTAGGACAGTAAATAAAACCATAGTCACAAATCTTCCTACATCTGAAAGATCTATTTCCACCCTCAGTCTTCCACTGACTACAATTATGAATAAATATGACTATTACCTTATCGAGCATAGTTACCTGCTCGCCCAGCAACCCTTGCAATTCTTCTTTGAAACAATCAAAGGCATCTGCTAAAAACACCGGATAGCTAACTATAAGGCAGGGAACAGAAGTCTAAAGAGGCACTCATAGAAAGGAAGCGCAGAAAACTGAGCCATTCCGCATGAGGAAAACATCTCTACACATTTTAATTTGCTCTGAAGATACACTGAATTGCAGCATTTTAAGATAATTCAAGTTGGTAATGAAGACCTTGAGTGGGCAAGAAAAAATTTAATCAAAATCAGTGTGTGCTATGTATCCACCTAAACACTAAGAGAATGAAGTAAATGAATTTGGTTACCAATTTAAGAGCAACAATAAGAATTCAAGTGATGGTATTAGTTTAGAAGGGAGAAAATATGACATTACTATACACTAAATAGGACTTACGTATTATGTCTGTTTGCCTTTTTAACTGTTTTTCATCAAATACTTCTTGGTTATATGTAAGACTTTGTATTTCTTTTCTTTTTTGATCTTTAAATATAATCGTTCCTGGCACCCAAGCTTGCATTTCCTGTGAACATGAGCTGACCCCAAGTACTCATCATAAACTCTTACAGCTCAGTTAGGATTATATCAACCTAATCCTGGGCTCTGCAGGGTGATCCTATTGCAACTCGGATACAGACCCGGCATCAGGAAAAGTTCATTTTTGACATTACCATAGAAATAAAGGGGAACTGCATTTCTATTTCACAAAAAGAAAAATCTGTGAATGATTTGCTCAAAATTTTTTAGTATGTTTACAAGAGAATCATACATTTCTCCCCAAAATTCAGATTACTAAAATATCTCCCAAAAATTACATTGAAAATAAACATAAAAGCCAAGCGTGCTGCTACACACCTCTAGTCCCAACTACTCAGGAGACTGAGGCAGGAGGATTGCGAGTTCGAGGCCAACCTGGGCAATTTAGTGAAATCATGTCTCAAAATAAGAACAGAAATATAAAGAACGGGAAATATACCTTTAAGGTAGAGCTCTCGTCTGGCACACCCAATTCCCTGGGTTCAATTCCGGTGCAATACGTAAATAAACGAACATTAAAATAGCAAAGTCTGAGACTCACATCAGATCCTCAGACCAGAATTTTTAGGGTTTGAGCTTGAGAACTGATTTTATTTTTTATTTCCTGAAGATGAGTCCAAAGAACACCCAGGATTCAGAAACCCTCAATTGTCCCTGAGATCCTACTAGCTACACAACTCAGTTCGAGTCTTTCCTGCTAAGTCACCTGGAGCAGAACTATCCACAAAGACTACGTATGTTTCCTAAATCTGTCCCCATTAACCACTCAATTCCAAACGACTGTTCTAAGAGTTAATAAGATAACTTGTACCTAAGCTACTCTCCACATTTCCAACCACTGTCTACAAGTAAGTTATGATGGTATCTAAATTACTGAAGACACTTATTGACGCTATATAAGGTGAGGTAAGAGAAACACAGGGCACCACAGAGGTGGGGTGAATTATACGCAGCTGCCCCTCAAAAAACTTCAGTCTCTCTTTGAAAGAGATTCAAAATCCAAGGTGGAAAATGTGTCGAAAGTGAGTAATGGATACAGTAAGGAGAGCAGAAGAGGGAAGACAGAACTTCAACTGGGATGATTAGAAAATGCACCATGAAGCAGTAAGTGAGTAAAATTCCAAACAAGTTGATTAGAGATCGACACAGATGAACATTAGAGGCCAATAATGAGAAATTTTAAGAGATCTGTCTACTTACAGTAGCGGGAGGGCAGAGCAAACAATTTAAATTAGATAGAAAATTGATATGATGAAGGAAGTAGTGGTTTAAAAAAAACTGAAGAACAGATGAAAGTGGCTTGAATAAAAAAAAAAGGGTGTTTATTTGAAAAGTAACAAGTGCAGGAGTGGGGGGGGCAGTTGGATACCACCACACGAGCCCAATCAAGCACACTGCTATGGGGCCACAAACTAGGACAGGAAATACAGAAAAAGGAGGAAGCGTTATCTTAACGATCACCACTTTCATAGAAAGTTGTATCTTGAAAGTTCTGGTGACATTTTGCTGTCTAGTATCATGGGACAGGATGCTATCACAGCCAGAGAGGACTGAAATTCTGGCTACACATTTGACAAACAATGAGATCTTGAGCAAGTTTACTTCACCTCTTTAAGAGCACAAATAATAATGCACGCCTGTAATCTGATTGCAAGACTGTGTTATGTCTATAAAGCACTTAGCATTTTAGAAGGAAATTGGCAATATGGAAAAAGCAAATAAGAGAAACAAATATTAAAACATGAACCGTGCTAAGGAGTCAACAAGGGCTTCTAGAACAAAAAAAACTCAATTGCTGCAGTCTGCCCTCCACACTACCTGCTGATGTTGCTTCTCTAGACAGCACAAGAGTCCAGGTTTTTCATTCTTCACTATTATTTTAGCTTCAGGTAACAGCTCCTTATTTTTTGTTTTGTTTGTTTTTTTTGGGTGCCAGGGATCGAACTCAGGGCCTTGCACTTGCTAGGCAAGCACTCTAACCACTGAGCTAAATCTCCAGCCTGACAGTTCCTTATTTGAAAAAGCAGAGCTCAGTCAGACATGTGCCAGAACACACACAGAAACAGAGGCCTGGAATGTAAAATGACACCTGTTTAACTGGTGGCTGGACTCATACACCTTCAGGACAGAGAAAGGATGTGAGTGTTAAAGCCTCAGCTGACGAATGTCTCAAAGCGGAAGGGGCCATGATAGGGCTAAAGCTGAAGTATGACAGCACTAATAAAGAATCGTGCACACTATGCAAGCCAAGGTTCTTACCAAGGCCATGCTAAAGATGTCTCCTGCGTATCTTTTAGTCTCCTTCTATAAGCGCTCATTTTTCCAAGAGGAAGTGATTGATAGAACCAGATTGGGAAAACTATCATATTTTTTGTAAATGCAATTAAACCACCCACATCTGCTGTAGCTCCTTTGTTAATATAGGGGATGTGATTGAAAACTTCAGTGTGTGGTGAAGGGAAGAAATTTATTACAGTAGAAGACACAATGCCATTAATCTCCATCAAAACACTCTTCCCTCGCTTTCAACACACTTATCTCAATGTTCTTGCCTCTTTCTGAAGCAGCTCTGGAAGTCCTCTTTCATGAGTGTCATTAGTTGCTCAGTCTTGGCTGCCTCAATGTCCTGAATCAATGTGAAATGTTCACCTTTCATGGCCATTTTGACTTTGGGAAGAGCCACAAGTCACATGGTGCCAGATGCAATGAATAACATGGATGAGGACAGACCACAATGTTTTACAAGCTTGCCTTTTCGTTGCATCGCACTAACAGTATCCACCATATTTACCATCACACGTCATAAAGGCGATCATGAAAGAGGACTTTCAAAACTACTTTGGAAAGCACCATGAACAATAGGATAAGTGTGTTTGAAGCAAGTGAGGGTATTAGGGGATGGGAGGTTGGTTAATGGCAATGTGTCCCTTATGGTAAAAAATTTATTAAATATTCATCATATTTTCAAGTATCCCTGATGGTGGTTTTCCATTAAAAAAAACTTATAATACTACCATTTTTAAACAATATAAAAATTTTTCTATTTGTGCTCCAATGTTCATATCAATTATTAACAATAGACAAAAAGGGGAAATAACAAAAGTGTATATCAATGTACAAACAAAATGTGGCACCCACATACAAGAGAATATTATTAGGCCTTAAAGGAGGACCTTCTGACACATGTTATAACATGGATGAACTCTGAAGACACTGGTTTGTCAACTCAGTGAAGTGAAAATAGTCACAAAAGAACACATACCATTATTCAATTAGATGAGACACCAAGAGTCTTCAGTTACAATAAAAAATGTGGTTAGCAAAAGCTAGGGGAAGGGGAGAATGGAGACTTGTCATTTAATGGTAAAGAGTTTCAGTTTGGGAAGTTGAAAATGTTCTGGAAATGGATAGTAGTGATGATTATCCAATAATGAGAATATATTTAATGTCATGGGATTGTATTAGCAGTACTATCCCTGCCCCCTTATTTGTCATTTTGCTTTCTGTAATTTCAGTTATTCTCAGTCACCCATGGTCCAAAAATACCCAATGGAAAATTCCAGAAATAAACAATTCCGAAGTTTTAAATTGCACGCCATTCAGTGCAGCATGGTGAAATCTCAGGCTGTTTGCTTCATCCAGCCCAAGACAAAAGTCATCTTTTTGTCCAACAAATCCATGTTGCATATACTACGTACCTTCTAAGCCACTTAGTATCCATCTAGGCAGTCTGATCAACTGCTCTAGTATCAGGGGTTTTGTGTTCAAGTAACACTCCCATGTCACCTAGTGCTGCGGCACAATGCCTGGGTCAAATGGCTTCCTCTTATCACAGAGGCGTATCATCTCAAATCACAACAAGAAGATGACTATACTGAAGTATTTTGAGAGACAGACAGGAAGACCACATTGAGATGGCAAACTCTGTTACATGTTACTCCAATTTTTAAAAATAAATAAAATCTTCTTTTAGCACTGAGACTTCTTAGGGATATAAAAGTTGTAGAAATGAATCAGTTTTCGTTGAACATGAATATGTCCAGCCATTGATACAAAACAAACACGTCCATATGTCTGTGTCCATCCCCTTAATATAGACAGCAAAGAATCATTTTCTCTTGTGGACCAGAATGAAGACTGCTAAAGTAAGACCCTCTCGTTAGGCTATCTCAATTTAGGGAATGCACAGAAACCAACACAAAAATAAATGCCATTCTTTAGACGGCCTTCTTTCATTTTTATGAAAATATTAGGCTCCTTGTAACTCATAGGCTTATTACAGATTTTCAAAACAAGCTAGTATTGGCAAGGTTATCAGGATCAAAGTTTTGGAGGTATCAATAAATCTACTAGTGACAGTAGAACAGCTGAGCTGTTTAAATTGAGGAAAAGAAAATTATTGTTATTACCCAACCTATCACTGTGGGCAAAGAAAGATGAAATAATAGCAATAGTTTTGCAAGTGAACCAAGCTATTTCTGCTCCAGAATACTGCTAACTTAATAATTCCTCTTCCTCTGCAGCTCCTTCTTCCCGGTGGGCCACCAGGTAGTTCCCCACTGTCCCCTCGCCTGGCTTAGCTTTATAAATTTTCGTTTGGAAATCTCAGAGTTCCTACCCTGGCCAAAAAAGATCTTAGACTGAATTAGAAAGAGATTGCCAACACTAAAAAAAATGATATTCTCATGGAGACAGGGATTATTGACAAGCTCCTATAAAATAATCAAAATTAGTAAGTAGTTAATAAATCCTCTCTTTGTTGTAAGCCACCCCGTATTTAACCAATGCTGTCATAAGCGATTATTTATTTTCATTCATTTGCAATCTTCTTTTTGTCAGAATTAATGGATTTGCTAGCATTTAAGGAACTGAGCTGATTCTATCTGACTGAAGTATCCTTTTTACTAATTTTGAATTAATGAATAGAGCTCGTGGACTATCTTTAAAATATATATCCAGCAGGTCATTACTTATACTTTAAGAGACAAATCTTTATTTTGTTCTAATTTAACAGTAACAGTGTTTGAGAAATATTTTGAAGTAACATTTCGTTTTACTATTTGGACCCAAATATGATTTTGCTGATTAAGTCAGGCTAACTTGATAATACATTATCATTTATATCTTACTATGTTATACCTATTGTACATACACACTTACATAATATATCACTGTATTAACCTGATAAATTGTTTTTAGTATAGTTGAAGGAAACAAACTTGACCCTGTGATATATTCTCCATATAACTCTTCAAATCTGTACAGGTAACAGGACTCATTTCTTCAAATGAGCCCAACTTCTGAATTCTAGACAACAGCCACGAAAGTCTACAAATGCACAACACTATGCTTGGCTCCGTATATGTAAGAAAACTTCAAGCTACGATTGAACAGATTCTAGAGACACATTAATCTCACTGTACCTACTTTCTGAGCTATAAAACAGGACAATGACACTGACCTGAAAGAGAGGTAAAGAGGATTAAACGCATTTGCAAATGTAAAGTTTTTCAAATGTTGCCTTGTTTAAAGTAAGCAATATTTGTTTATTTGTATTAATTAGCATCTTAGTTCCTAAAACATCTCTATGTGGTTGTTTAAAAAAAATCATTTTTATATAAGAAAATCTAAGTTTGGGGAGGTTAAACATTATAATTTGTCCAAAGCCACAGAGTTAATATGTGGCAGAGGAGGGATTTAACTAATTCCAGGCTTTCTGACCACTTTATAGCAGTCAATATTTCTTTCAAATACGGCAAATAGAACTAGTCACAAAACTGCAAACACAAGAGTAGGATTGTAGAAATTCTGCTGTCAGGACTAGTCTAAAAGCAGTCAACTCGCTGACTTTTTATCAATTCAACCTGTAGGCATTTATTCTTTTTAAAATTGGAAATAGATAATGGTACAATGTCTTGTGTCATGAAATTATGAAATTATTCCTGAAGCTAAAGGTACAAGAATTCACATTTTGTGCTGTGGATATGATTTAGATCCAGAATATCCCCCGAGACCTCACAGTCTGAAGTAGGACTGTGGAAGGTGACTGGTTGAAGGGTGCACATAGCTGACTTGCTGGTCAGAGGCAGAGCCTGCTTGGAGATGGGTCACCAAGAGCAAGAATTGGAAGAGGGTATTCTTGTCCCCAGCTCCTCCCTTCTCTCTCTGCCTTCGGGGGCACCATATCGTCATCCCAGCGCCTTCCTCCACCGCAGACCTTTCCATCATACCCTTCCCGCCTTGCAGCCAGCTGACGATGGACTGAAAATTTTCCAACTGTGAACCAAAGTAAACCTCCCTTTCTTCAAGTTGAGGGTGCTGAGTGTTGTGGCTGGCAATGAGAAAGCGACAAAGATACTTGTTAAATTTAATATTTTCCTGTTTGTTTGCCCACTATTCAAATCTCCGCATGCTTTGAAATTGATATTCAATCATCTCAAGTAATATCTATGCCTCCCAGTTTTTGTCAACTGCAATGTAATAAGCATGCTTTCAACATTTTTCTTCAAGTTCTTAACTGACCGCTGAAGGGGACCTAGTCAAGGACATAGTCCTGGCTTTCGAGATTCAAGTTATAAATTCCCTGTGTTTTTCTCTGCTCACCACGCAGACCAAATTTCATTGGCATCGATGGTAGCACCACATGCCAACTTAGGAGATAAAGGCATCAATATGACCAGCTTTATCATGCCAGGAAAATGTTAATGGGCCCCACAGCTTAGCCACTTTTAGAAAGGTGACTATAAAGAGAAACCAAAGAAGAGAGATAAACTAGCAACGAGGGTAACCCTACAAATTAGAAGAGGGCTATTTCAACAAGATTTATTTCAGGAAACTATGAGAGGTTTTTAGTTGTTGTAATACCTGTTTTTTTAGTCACAAAAGGCATATATGTTTTTAGGGGAAAACAAAATAATACCAAAGAATTTATTATAAAAAAAAAGGAAAAGATTGTTTTTTCTCTGTAACAAATCCCATCGGTAGTATCTGTTAATAATCTGGCATTTCTTAAATGTTAGTTTCTTCTACTGAAGGCTGCATTCCCAAATAAATCCCTAGGTTGTTAAATATTTTTTCTAGTTAGACATACATACATACATAAATATTTATATACTACCTCCCTTCATTAAACTGTACAGAAATTCCCACAACTCATTCAAGAAATTCCTCTCTATTGATAATATATCTACCATCTCGGTCCCCATGTAACTATATAAATTCTATACTTGCAAACCCAAATTACATTCTAAACACAGTAACAGTGGTTACCACTTACTGAACACGTAATATCACCCATGTTGCAAACATAATTTTATTCATCAGAGCAAGCCTGTAAGACAGAATTTATTCTCCACATTTCATAAATGAATATATTCGGCCACAGAGGGATTAATCACATTACCCACAGCCAGGCAGCTAATATGTGGCTGGAGTGGAGATTGCAACACAAATGAGATGACCCATCCTGCATCCTAATCACTGTGCTATACTTAAATCCCTCCATCTATAGATCTTGCTATCGCTATTTTCACATCCAGAATGAGCAAAAAATCAGTTACCATTTATTCCATCCTCCTATCCAAAAGGAGGATAAAAAATAAATGCAGAATGTGCTAAGGATTTTCTCAACTTTGGCACTAATGACACTTTAGGTCAGATCATTATTTGTTCATGAGCGCTCTCCTACGTGTTATGCTATGTTTAACAGCATCCCCAGCCTCTGCCTACTGTCAAATCAGTCCTAAAAACTGGAAGAAGTCTACAGATTTTGCCAATATGTCACCAAGGGGCAAAATTAGCCCCAGTTGACAATCACTGCAGTACTTTATTTAAAAGTCAAAAAACAAACAGTAAGTAACAGTTTTAAGTTCTTAGTGATTTTATTTACATTTTAAAGTCATATTCTATGGAGATCATAATTACAAAAGCTGGTATTTCTGGAAGAATATGTAGAATTAAAGATTATTATGGTGCTTTTCTGATAGCTCATTGATTACACAAATCAGTGGTAAATTTAGATAAAAATATTTCGGGTGCAAGTCTTTCATTTACTAGTCCATTTTGCTGCAGTACTAAATAAAGCCAGCCCTCCTTTATTGCCCAAAATGCTACAGAGGTTTCTTATTTATCACAGCTCATGAAAAAGCAACACACACCATCTTTAATGCAAAGGTAACTTTTAGAAAACTCAATGCTCTAGTTACTCTTTGCATTTTTTACGATTTCCCTATAAGCTTCAAGCATGAACCAATAAACCATTGAAAATAACTTTATGAGGAAAAATTATTAAATACTCAGCCATTCAGCAGGAGAAAACCAGTGACTAGAGCCAAAAGTACAGTCCAAATGACCAGGGAAAATACTGAACCAAACGCTGCTTCTTGGAAGATTTTGCCAATGCCAAATAAAACTGAGGAGTCTCTTCCTCTAAGCTATGTTTATGATTTCAATCTCTCCTTATAGTAACTTTGTACAGCAAAGTAAAGGCTTCCTTGGTCCACGAATGAGATGCGTGTCCTTCAGGGATCCAACTTCTAGAGCTGTAGTGTGCAAACTTTTCTATTTCTCACACTAACACATCTAATGGAATCTAGTGGACAAGAGACACACAATTGTAACTGTGGCTCACTACAACAGTGATTCAGGCAGGCGTGAGGTCGCCTATAGAGTAAGTATCTGAATGAAGAATATATTAGTGATCTTGTTGTTGTTTTACAGTACTCAGCTAGGGGAGAAGTAGTAGGGGAGTCTACCATGGAGCGCTTTTACTTTTTATTTTGAACTTGAACTTGTGCTTCTCCTGCCTCAGCCTCTGGAGTAGCCGAGATTACAGGTGTGTGCCACAGCACCCAACTACATTCGTGTTTGAAAAGGTCCCCTGTGGGATACAGAAGAGGAAGATCTATCGTTACTGACATTGTTAAGGGCTCGCCTGAGATAGAAAGTTAACTTCACCATGGAAAGTTCCTTTACAAGAGCTTCCATAACTTGGTCCATCAAATCTCTAGTCTTCCTTCTCCACCTATATTTCAGACTTAAACAGTTGAAATTTTTAGATATAGTTATACATCTATCAAGTTGTTTTAATATTTATATTAAGTCTACTCTGCAAAATCACGGACAAAATGTTACACTGACATACTGATTTTTTTCCTATGTATGGTTTTGGATCTAGAAGAATCTAAGGCATTACTCATCTTGCCGCAGATTTGTGTGTATGTGTGTACATATGCGTGTGCATATGTGGTACTAGGGGCTGCTCACAGGGCAAGCATTCAAACACTGGGCGACATCTTTAGTGCAAATTTCTATTGTCTTCAGGATCTACTGAAATGAAGCAAAAGTGGTAAAATGGAACATATTTTTCAGTCCTAAAACTTGACCAAGTTTCAAATACACACTTCTTCCTTCCAGTTTTTCTTATTCTAGCCATACATAAATCACTAGAAGATATTTAGTATAGCAGAAGCCTTAGCTATCTTCCAGTTTTCATCTAAATCAAATAAGAACAGAAGGTCCAAAGTACTAAAGGCACAACACAGATAGACGGACATAGTATTAACTCGTGTGAAGTTCTTCAAAGTTTTAGTTGATAAAACCTATAAATCTAGCCAGGTGTGGTAAAATGCTTATGATCCCAGCTCTCTGGGAGGCTGAGGCAGTAGGATCACAGGTTCAAGCGCAGCATGGGTAACTTAGTGACTAGTCTCAACATAAAAGATGGTTCAGTGTAAAGACCCTGGGTTTAATCCCCAGTACCACAAAAATAAATAAATAAATAAACTATATATTTATAGAATTTTGCTGACCCAAAAGAAAGAAATAAGTCATGTCTCAACATGATTTAAAATCTAACTACTCTACTGGTTGGTAGGTAGGCATATAATGAAATCACATACCCTCCTTCTTGCCTAGTCACAACATTTTGACAGAGGATAGGTCCAGGGTTGCTTAGGCAAATATGTTATAAAAAGGTCCATAGGTTACTGTTGGTACAAAATAGATGATAATCACATTCTGCTCTGTTCCAGTCAGATGACCGCCAAACTGCTGTACCACATTCTGGACTCCTAAATTCCACAAGACCACAATATCCAAAAGGGGAGGAGAGGAGGGGACCACAGGTGCGGTATGGGAGGGAACTTGGTTCCCACTCACGACAGTGATCAGGCACATTCATGGGATTCATGTGATAGGGGTGTCCTAAAGTTGGCACTGCCTTTCATTTCCTGCCACACAACCCCACAATGTAACAGCAGTAAAAGTTCCCAGGAAAAATAACACACACCTAAACAAGGATAAAGTCCTCTGCAAATTCACTAGGATATATAAAGACAAATGAAGAATACTGAGAGCAAAAGAGGTTGTAGCACATAGGAAACTTCATTCCACGGCAAAGAATAAATACTACATTACGTTTATGAAAACTTGATCCAAAGTGAGTGTCGTTAGTATTGACTACAGACTCTGATTCCCTTCTCTCTTCCCTCCCCCTCCCCCTCCCCCCATCCCCTCCCCCTCCCTCCCTCCACATATATCCAGGATAAACCATGGAAAAAAGGGAACATAACTCAACCTGCTAAGTATATAAAGTCAGATTGTATCACTTCATGATTTCCCCCTAGTCATTATCATCCAGAACTCACATGCTGAAAACTAAGAATCTGGTCCACGAAATTGTAAAGTGTGGTCAAGGGCATGATGATATATAGTCCTGGTGATCGTCAGAGGGTTCCACAGAAAAGCAGCTGCAGTCTAATGACTTGTCCATCTCTTTCCTCACTAAGACTCAGAACCAAGAGCAGAAACATTCAGGTCCCCATTTAACTTCAATTTCCAAGAGGACAGTCTTTGTGTTCATCAAAACAGCCAAAGCCAATGACTGTTCTGTTTACAGTTACAGACGGACCACAAGAAGCTTCTGGTTCTAGAAACCAGGTTTGTGCTGTGCAAGAAAACGGGAGTGAACAAAAGCGGCTGGTATTAAATAGACATTAAAATAGTGCGTGTTTTGTGAATAAAAAGGTAGCTGTTACTAAACAGACATTAAAATAGTGTGTATTCTGTGAATAAAAGAAAGTGGGCACCTTCAAACCGACAAGGTCACACGAGGTTGCATAAGGACCATACCGAATATGGCCAAATCAAACAAACTCATCATCTTCCCTCTTTCACTCCAACACTAAAAAAACAAAAACCGACCTGACGCTTTACCATGGAGGGAGCATCATCGCTCTTTGGCTAGTTTCCCAGGGTCAGGGCCTTCAGCAGCGTTCGTGCCCTCTGTTAAAAGCTTCTACCATTAATCACCGACTAATCCTGCCCATCGCAGGATTAATTCTTAACTTTCTTCTTAAATCATCAATTTTTTTTAACACCATTGGTTTATCAAATCCTCAATGTCTCCAACTAGGACTTTTGTAAGCCCTGGAGGCGAACAAGAGGGAGACCCTCTCGTGTCCCTCTGCGTCCAGTTTGGTCCTTATCTGATCCAATGCTATCAAAATTAGGTTTAATCTGTTCCTATCCCTCTCTGGTTAAAAACAACAAAATGTAATATTCTGTGGACACACAAAAGAATGTTCAAATTCCTCAGCCTAGTTTTAAAAGACTCCATTTTTCATCCTGCCCCCTACTTTTCCTATGTTATCTCTTAAAATTCCCTGCCACCCCACCCCTCTTCTTACGCAAAAAGCGAGGCTGGCTGTTCTGTGTGTCTTTTCACCGCACACCTAGTATCCAGCGCACCCTCCCTTTCCTCACATCCCTTGGGCCTCATGCTCACACACAGAAGCGGTACTTTATATATTGTACCAAAGTTGGTTGTAGGCAGCAGGCTATTAACACAAACACATGAAAAAGCATAAATTGAAAAGAGAAATCAGAAAAGATGAGAAGACAGAATTTTACCAGAAATCCATGGTAAGAAGATGATGGTACTAGAACATTATATTTAGCTATGACCTTTCTGAAGGGCAAAGTGCCTATGACTTTCTGCGTTTCCAAACATTTATCACTTGGAACATCAGTCACGTGTCAACGTAGTGTCTTTACTGTAAGCTCTTGGAGGAGTACAAGGTGGTCTAGTTCTCAATCCTTTCCCAACAGTCTCCCCCTTCCTGGCACATTGTGGGCACTCTTCAAATGTCCTGGGATAAAAATGCAAACAGTGAGAGCTTTCCAAGGAGAATTCCCACAAGCCAGAGATCCCCAGATGCAGTCCACAAGCCAACCATGTTAAAGGTGACTTTCCCACTAGAAACAAGAAGTATTTATTAGTAAGTACCAGCACTCTCGGCTTCCTCACAGTGAAATTTCCCAGTGTAAATTAATAACCTGACATTCTGATTGACGAATTATAGTTTTATTATTAGTGTGCCTGAGCAATGGATAACCTCCGGTTTTATGGAAAAATTACATCTCTGACCTATAAGGCTGTGAGATCTGGATTCCAGCCAAATGCAAACTTCAGTGCCAACGCCCTCCTGAAAAGAATCCCCCCACCTCACATACACACTCAGAAAGGAAATGACTACCAGGCTGTGTTACTTTACCTCAGTCATCTTAAACATAATCAGCCAGTCCTAAGTAGCTAACTCTACCCGGACAAAACAGTCAAAAGTGGCTGGAATACTTGAGTAAAGTTGGCTTCCATTTGTTTATCATCTCTGATTCTGTCATATTTATTTTTTGAAATGATTGTTGTATGTGAGACCACAGTCTTATTTTTTTAAGCAGTTACAGAAACTAAACAGGCTCAAATTTATTCCTACAGAAATATACAGCTCTTGAAACAATTAAGAATCCTAGAGAGGGAAGTAACTTTTAAAATATCATATACACATTGTTTTCTTTCCCTGTTCATTTAAACAAGCAATAGCAAATGGAAGTACAATATTCTGTAGTCTTACCCAGAAAATGCAAAGAATCAACAAAATCCTGAAAGCAAAACAAAAATATTGAATATAGCTCAGACCCCTAAAAAATCAAAACATACAAATAGCTCATTATATTTCTCCTGTGACTTATGGATGAAAACTGAAAATGTAAAATAAAAACACGTTTACAGGATATGCATAAATCAGTAGAACACTTATACTGTACTATATATTTAATAAGTGATTTAGTATGTATAATTCTTTTATGCAACTTTTACAATATGTTCATCATTTTGAAAAACAATCACTATGGAGCTGATGTTTATTTGCAAAACTTAATGACCCAGGAATCAGTGAGGTAGGCTCAATAGTCTCCTTACACATGTCAAACTTAATCCCCAGCCCATCAAACTTCCCTTATTAGAACCCTTATTTTTGTGTATTTATGTCAATATATTACAGTTGTGATCATAAGGTTTTGTTACTATCTTATAAATAATAAGCCAGAAAACTTTTACAAAAACTGAGGCATACTTCAGTATGTGAGTGCCTATTTCAGCACATGTGCATCTACATTTTTTCATAAAACTACACCTTTAATAAAATTACAAAAACTAAGTGTATATGCCGATCTACACTTTCAGGGACTATTTCTGGAGATTCATGCACCCATTTGACCTCCAGTCTTATAAGAAACTTTGAACCTGTGTAGTCATCTGAGTGAAAAGTCAGTATTTTCCTTCCAAATATACTTTTGTCAGTATTGAGTATCACACCGCCATTCAGAAAAGCACTGGGAGGTGTAGTTTTCATGTTTGCAAGACAAACAGCCACTGGGTAAAAAAACCCTATTAAATTTTCTATGAATAGATCCAAAGGAAAAATATTAAATGACTGTATTTCTTTGTAAAGCTTTTTTTCCTGATGATAAAATGTGTGCAGCATGCCAAACCTAGAAAATACAGAAAAGAACTGAAATTTAAGTACAATGCATCCACAATTTGCCTCCACAAACAATAAAAACACCAAACCTTTTCTCTGCTATGTACGATATACTGTAGATGATAACCAGCCCTATCCTCAGTCCTATTTCCTGATTTCTTTTTCCACCCATTAGAAGTTTAGTTTTTTTTTTTCCCATGTGATTAAAAATGCATCAGTTCACACGTTCTACAATGCTCTACCTCTCTGGTACCCGAGCAGTATGTAAATTACTTCATAATCAGAAATAAACTATAAGGTAGAATCAGGAAACGGAAAACTTACAGTGCAGCAAGCCGTCATAATTTAAACATTTTTATTTTACAGTGCCTATCACTGAAGTCCTCAGTAGAGTGACAAATGACCTTTGTTCATATGAAAACTAACCAGAAGTACTTTCTCTGCAAGAAGGACTGGGATGAACCGGCAATGTGACTTCAGTGGAAAAGGGACACATTAGACCATTTGGCGACTAATCGAGAGAGCCTGAATTGTCTTAGGACAGTGCAATGTTTCTGCTACTGCACAACTTAAGATACTAGTGGTTCGATCAGCTGCACATACATAGGTTTAGGAGGCAGAGCCTGGGCTGGAAATTTAGCTCAGTGGTTAGAGTGACTGCCTCACAAGCACAAGGCCCTGAGTTCGATCCCTGGGACCAAAAAAAAAAAAAAAAGAGGGAAAGCCTGAGAATAATACTTAATTTTACTAAAATTGAGAGTTTTTTAAATTTTATTTTAAAATATTAAGACAGGTACATCAGATTAAAACTTCAAAACTAGCCTTTATTCTACCACGTTATAATATCCTAACAAACTAAAAACTTCTGAAGCACTTGAGATATTTCATTAAAATTTATTTCCATGTAAGGTGATCCTGAAACTGTACTGAAGGCCCAGCCCACAAGCTGTACATTTTCTGGAAGGCACAGGCAGAAGATAAAATGGGGGGCATAAGGGAGGTGAGGTCAATCCAGATTATTCTTTTCCTTCAGTAGCAAACCCCTCCATCTCTGAGCTACATCCCACCCCTTTTGGAAATTTTGAGAAGGGTCTTGCTAAGTTGCTCAGGCCAGCCTTGAAGTTAAACTCCTCCTGTCTCAGGCTCCAAGAGCTGGGATTACAGGCACACTACAGTGCCTGGCCCAGTCAGATTTTTTTTAAGCAAGAAATAACGATAGGTACTGTATTTCCTTTATACAGATCCCCAAATAAAAGAAAAACATTAAAGACTTACTCTCTATCCTCAAAGAGAAGACTAGCCCAGTCAACACCATTTACAGTGGTCTTTCCCCCTCTTTTGTCCTTCTGCCCCAAATCCCCATTCAAAAGGTTTTATGACAAGCAGTGCGTATTATGTCATCAGCTAATGCAAATCATAACCTGTAGAAGACTACTGTACCTGTCTGAACAGAAAATGCAGGAGTCTGCCTGGAAGGCGAAAGCCCATTTTCAAGTTCTGGGGAAGACACACGCCCCAGATGACAGGAGCCTGCAGTCCTCTGCAGCAGATCCCTGTCCCACCCCTCACAGAGGTCCCTTGTACCCTTAGAGCCTCACAAAACAGAACTTGGAGGGGCTCTCGTACCTTCTTCAGAGATGCCTCTGAATAACCGGATTCCTTCTACCAATTCTTGTCTCCCGCATTTTGGTCAGTTTGAGTGGCGGGCAGCTGGGACACCGGATTCTAGTGACAGGACCACTTTCAGCAGGTTGTTACAATTTGCCTGTTGAATTCACGACCCCAACGCAGTTCTCACTCATTGGCCTCCCTTCTTCCATCCTAACATTTAGGTTCTTAACACAAACACCCTGAGGGATCCTATTCAACGTAAGTCTGATCACATCCTTTCTTTGCTCAAAGGCAAAAAAAAAAAGTTAAAAAAAATACCTCCAATGCATTGATTTGACATGCTAAACTGGAGAAAGAGCCTTAGACTGAAGGTCAAAGTTCTCCCTGACCTTCCTCCTACCCTCTCTCCTCCCCCTTCCCCCAACACACACACACACACACATACACACACACGCACGCACGCACGCACACACGCACGCATCCCTACCTCTTGACCTCTCTCTACCTCCCGCAGGTGGGGGAGACACTCAACTAGTCCCTTATCTGCCTTAAGACTGAACTCACCTAAAAACACAATTACCTTCCTTCTTCCTGAAATCTCATCATCTACCAGGGAGTGTGTGTGTGTGTGTGTGTGTGTGTGTGTGTGTGTGTGTATGTGCGGACACAGAGGAATGTAACCACACCTGGATGAACTTCTGTCACAAGACAAGGTCTGTCTCTTGGGCTCACTCAAATTCCAAGGAATACAATTTAGAAGCTCTGTTGCCAGGGCCCATTAATTCCCCCCAGTAATCACTCATGAGCCCGAGAAATTGCCTAGATTCCCCCAGCTCACTTTTCCTCCTTGAGAAAGGGCATGTGCGCATGTGAGCTTCATGGGGTTCGTGGGCAATCGCACTCTGAGATTCTTTCCTGTAGGTATTTCTAAGTTCATCTGTCTCTTCCCCCGGTAATCCATTTTAACTCATCCCAGCAAACCTGCACCCCTACACCTCCGATATTGTCCCAGGAACCTCCAACAGTCTTCCTCACCTTCCAACATCTCCTGCACTAGAGAAGCGAAAACCAGGGGATTTCCTTGGACCTAGATAGGAAAGAGAATTTCTGTGGACTGGGACGTTGTCAAGAGAGACTCCCCGGGATGATTGCTACAGCCAATGCCAAGCCAAAATAACCACCTCAGGTTGGAATGAAGGATCAGTCAACAAGAGGAAAAATCTGGAAGAAAAATGGTCTGAGGATAGAGGCCTAGAGCAGGGCCCTGCAGAAGCTAGTTAAAAGAAAAAAACAGAACACCCGGAGGAGTATCTTCTGTGTCATAAACACAATCACTCCCTCCTACTGAGGGCTGTGGCTGGGCCGCTGCTACCGGCTGCTTTCCATAGTAAACAAACAGGAAGTCCCTGTTATTGGAGAAAAACGGTGCTATCCACAGTGAGAAAAAAGGTTAAACGGGATTTTACCATGAAAACAAACTACAGATTGTGCAAAGAGTATTTTCAAGATAAACGATAGGTTATAGGTTATAGTGGCAGCTAGAGCACAAACCAAGTTTCTGTAAGGTCTGCATGTGTGATATACCACACAACTGGCTCTCCATGGCATTGTCGGCCATTTTTGTAAACGCGTTCACAGACTTGACAAATTTTCTTAAATACCGTACCTCTCCATGCTCTTCCACTCTGATCATTTCTTCTGAAGTGCTGTGGCCATCCCTGCCAGATTTCTCTCATTCTGCTGTTGCCTTATCTGACGTCAGAGCTCATTTGTCAGTGACTGGTTGTAATTTAAGCAACTCTGCACTACTACTCCAATTAACTTCCAGGAAATCTACATATTTTATAAAATTTGCAACCAAATGAAAATGTGTTTAGACTCTTTTATCCTGCAACTTCAGATATTTAGCCTACAACCCTCAATGTCATGACTTTACCTGGCAAGAATAGATACTATACTTGTTCAACTGGGAAAGATTTTTTAAAAGAACTTGTCTACTATTTCCATTAAAATAACCTTAAGAGTTAGATTATATTATCCTTATGATACAGACAAGATTGCCAAAGCTCAGAAGGCTTAAGAAATTTGTACATTTTTCGAAGATTTGGTCTGTTTCAGTCAGTCTGTCTACTTAACACTTGGTTAATTTTTTTCATTTACAGATAAGAAAAATGATACTCAAAGTAACAAAATAAAGCTTCTCTAAGAACAAACGATAGGTGTATGCATGAGAGTACAGACGTACAGTGTGTATAAATTAGTTTTCCCACAGTACTCAGCCTTTTTTCTTTTTTTTTTTTTTTGGTACCAGGGATCCAAAGTACTTAACTGAAACAGATTCTGATGAAGTCAGAACTTTATGTATAGTTTTAAAAAACAAATTATTATAGTACTGCATTTCTCAACTGAGGTACTGGGGGGTGCCTTTAAAAGCTGCAGATTTCTAGAACTCAGTGCACGCGTAAATAAATCAGAATATCTGAGGGTAGGATCTAGGAATCTGAATTGTAATAGGTTTCCCAGATGATTTTCATTTACACTAAACTCTGAGAATTATGGCGTGCAACTCAATTTAGAAAATGCCAAGCAATTTGTAATTATAAGTAGGTAAAGTCAGGCAATCTTGTCACAGACGTTGGAAGCATTTAAAGGAAGCTGACTAATATATTAATCAGAGACATTTATTGTTACAATTCATCAACAAACTTTGATTAACGTGGCATGAGAGTGACATAAGAATAATTATCAACAGGGGAAAAGAATGTCGACATACTGAAGTGCTTAGAATGTAGCAATCGGAACATAGAGACCAAGGAAAGGGGTGGCGAACCTTGGCACGCGTGCCACAGCCAGTTGGCACTGAAAGCTCTAAGGTTTGCCATCACTGCCCCAGGATCTTACAATGATACGGATCTTACAATGATACACTTACTTGCTGACATTTTTAATTAATTCTGGTCTCATAGGAGGTAAAAGTTCGCATAAGACTGTCATCATGGTATATTTGTAAATCACAGTGATAATTGTGCCAAAGAACTAAGAAGAAACATCAGTGTATTGCAAAGTAACAAAAGTCAGGCTCGCTGGGAACAGCATTAGCAGCTCTTACACAGACCATGACCTCAGGGCTTTAGTCTAAGGACAAATCTTGAGCTAATACATGGCTGGACTTCCTGCCCACGGTGCAGTTGTGACTCTGCGCACCAACATTATATCCCCAAAAGACAACGCAATAAATAATTTTCCCTGATTTTGATCAAGTTTTCAGTTTCGCCCAAGCAAAATACTAGCATGAGTTGTGTGCAGTCATTTTTGTGGATTTCTTTTTCCAAACGTCAGTCTATTTTGTAGATAATTTCCTTATCAGTGTTCTGTCATATCTTTATCCAACATTCCCAGCCTAATTCTCGCACTTTTCATTAGGACCAGTTAACTGCTTTACAAAGTTCCACTGAAAACATTTTAAAGCTCTAGTTGTCATTCTGCAAAATGGCAAAGAAGAGTCAATCCATTTATTACTCAAGTAAAAAGGAATGAAGCGGACAAGCTGCGGCTACTACCTCACTAACTGTGCTATAATTTAGATTGTTTATTTAGCAAAAACAATTCCAATTACAGCAAAAGCAAACCACCAAGAGTTAAAACAGCCACTATTCAAGATATTACTGACAGCTCCTGTTCTAAAATGAAAACGTAGTTGAGTTCGCTTCTAAACTTTTTTACAAAAATGTCTCATCAGTTTTAAAACGATTGATTACATCTTCATTCTTTGAAGTTAACTTACAGCTGACTTCTCAGTTTGTCAGTTGTTTTTCAAACAGAAACTATTTTTGTATTTTTAGAAACATATTCAAAGAACTGTCTCAAACTTGTCAGTAATCTTTCTAGAAAATTCACCTATGAGACCATTTGACATCTATAGCCAAAATAGAACTTATCATCGTACAGTAAAAGTCAGAAACAACCTTTCCGAACATTTCATCCTTAAGTTTATCAAAATTCATGATAAAAGGCATAAACATAGTCAAAGGAAATTTCTCTGACTCCACTGAGAAAATATGACAGTATCTTCACTAAGTATCAAAACTGTGGTAATAAAACATTCTTACTTGACTTAAAATTTCCTGTACGTCCTATTAAAAACTAGATGTTCCTAGGAAAAATAACTGGATAAAGTAAAATCTGCCTTTCAAAGAAGGCTAATTTACTACTGAGTTTTCAGTACGTCTTGACTTTGAAACTATGCTGCCAAACTTCTGGATCATTCAGTGTAACTGAACTAGCACTGTGGCTGGATGACCTTTTAAATAAGTCAATTTTATAACGTCACTTCTAGAAGCAACTACGTCAAGATATATGTTGTGACTGATCACAATTAAAAGATAAACTAAGGACTGGAGGTGTGGCCATGGTAGAAAACCTGGGTCCAAGCTTCAGCATCCTTTAATAGTTAATCAAATGGGTAAATAGAGATGGTATTTTCCTTAGACTTTTCAGGAAATATAGCTCTAGTCTCCAATAAAAATACAGACTGAGAATACAAAAAGGTGATAAGCAAATACCTGTCCAATCTTTGTGACAGTAATGGGAGAAAATAGTTTATTCTTTCTGCATTCATTACTTGAAGGTAGAAAAGATTTTCATTTTTATTTTCTGAAATATATACCCTAATTTCAAAGCTGTTTCTAAAGTCACACTATAATGATCATGGCAGTAGCTTTGGTTATTTTCAGTTGACAGCGAGCACAAACTAAGTATCTAGGCCTAATGTTGAGCAGGGGATTTCTTACTAGTAAAAACACATTTAAATCCAGCCCTTTATGTGACACTGCCGAAAAATATTTGAAAAAGGAACAAAATGCAAAATCTATATTAAAAATGGAAACTCACGGACCTATCAAGAGTCTATTTTTATTCTATCAGTGTTCGGTCAAGTTCGGGTCAAAGAGTCTGACTTCTTTCATAATGCAAACTATGATGATCTGAATTTTAAACCACCAACTGCAGAGCCTAGAAAGCGGATTTTTCCAGGAAACAAGGACTCTCCCAGGCTCCCTCCTTCCCAGCTGTGGGAGACAGCTGTCACTGAGGCAGAGGACCCCAAAATACCGACACCCAAGGGCCAATTAACTCAATTTCATCCTCTGAAACACTTAAATAAAAATAAAAAGCCATTTCCTTTATTTGTCTTCATGCAAGCTGAAAAATCTGCTCAGGATGCTGACTCCACATAGCAGTACATAAGTCTGCCACAAAATACAACACTGCCCCCAAAATAATACTGCTGTCACTTCGAACTTCCATTATGTTTATGGAAGTGGATTGTACCTGGAGGGGAGCAAATGCCACAGATATCACATAAATATTGACTTATTCAAATATATTTCAGAAGACGGATAATTTTTAGTAAAATCCCATTAACCCAAATCCACAAGCATCTTACATAAAATTATTTCAATATTCATACAAGGTACTGTGGAAAGACTGAAAGGCATTCCCTAAATTCTTAAATATACTTTGAGGGAGAAGAATCTATCAGGTTAAAAGAACATGAAATAATATGGAAAGAGAAGGAGGGAAGGGAAAAGAAGAGTGAAAAAAAAAAACTTATGAAGACCAGTAAATTTAAAGCAACTTCAAAATTAGCCAGAGCAAACGACAAGTCACATTCAAATACAAACTCTTTCAAGTAATAGAGGTGTATTATAATGGCACGATATTCTTCAGAAATTCAAAATAGATCAGCTTCTTTTTTTTTTCTTGGTTCTGGGGATCAAACTCAAGGCTTTGCACTAAATCCCCAACCCTATAAAACAAATCGGCTTTGCTAGAAGTAAAATCAAATCTACATTACTTCACTTTACCCAAGTGCACTTCTTCGTATAGCATGTTTCTATTGCCTTTTGGTCTTTATAGCTTATTTCCTAAGTAATACATGACTATCGATGTATTTTACTATCTTTATTCTACACTGCCAAATAAACACTATGCCTTATCCCAGAAGTCACTATAATATCACACAGATAGAAACCACTATACAAAGGAAATGCATTTTTTTAAAAATACTCACCATATATCTATGTATACAAAATAAGATGATGTGTGTAAAAATAACTTCCTTGTTCATTCCTGATGTGACATTGGAACTACTCCCAGAATTTACAAATTCATAGAGTTTGAGGAGAGAGGACACAAGAAACAGGACAGTAAACATTCCTTGACTTTTTACTTGACATCATAACTTCAAGACTGAACTCGGAAAATGGCTCCAAAAGGCACCTAAGCTGAATTCCTACTTGAGAAATTCCACACTATCAAAATCTCCAAGCCTCTCTATGAACAGAATGAAGCCGTGATCTTTCTGCGTCCACGGAAGCGGGGTTTACACAAGCCAAGGTGAGAAGTCATCATCTCTTCCCAGACACCCATAATTTTCATCCATTAAAGTTACTAGCAGGTTTGTCACTCCAGTTTCCTAAGTTACAAAGATAACAAGCTGCACCACAAACATAAGCACTTTCACTTCCAAAGAAACATTAGATGATCTCATTATAGACTAATCACTGCAGACATGTGATGTCCTCACGCTGAAGGCATAAACAATCCTTGTTACATACGAAACCATCAGAGAAGTCTGCAGAGTGGCATGAGCTTGTAATCCCAGCACTCCGGGAGGCTGAGGCAGGAGGATCGCAAGTTCGAGCCCAGCCCGGGCAATTTAGTGATTTAGCGAGGCCCTATTTCAAAATAAAAACAGAAAAAGGACTGGGAATACACCTCAAGGTGAAGGTCCTGTGTTCAGTGTTTAGTACTGTGGGGAAAAAACACGACAGGCAACTTTATAATTCACTGGAAGTACAGACACTATAAATGCGGTTAGCATAAGGATTCTTTACTACAGACCCTGCTCAATTCCCCCTCCGGTTTAAATGATCATAGTTCTGAATCTATAAAATGCTGTGTAGAAAGAAAATGGGAAAAATGAGCTACCAATATTACATTCGCAGTCTGAGAGATTGTTTATTTAATGTTATCGTTAAGTCGACATAGGTTTTCCATAACAACTCAAGAGGTGACATTAGTATTCAAGTGCTTCGTCCCATTCAAAATGCACAGCTGGACCACCCAGCATGGAAGCCAGTAGTGACACGTGTCTACAGAACAAATAAGGGACCAAATAAGAGATGTGCCTGGAGTACACAACACATGTCAGTTATGCAGACAGTGCATAAAGCAAACTATAAAATAACTCCACTTTTTATTTTATTACACGTTGAGATGATATACAAAATGAAAGCATATTATGCTACAGCTGTTTCCTTTTACTTATACAACTATTAGAGAATGCAAAAATGAATATCTGTTTTGTTATATTTCTACTGAACAACACTTATCTTACTGTTTACAGGACTGTTTTCATCAAGGCCACTGGGTGACACTATTTCTCCACTAAATTGATACAACCGAAGCAATTTCCTGCCAGGGGGAAATTACACAGACATACACATGCACACATCCCTCATGCACACACAAGTACACACATCCACATCCCAGCAGGCAAAGTGTGTCCCCACTAACTACTCATTTCAGAATGAAAGAACATGAATAACACTAGTACCCTTAAGTACTTGTATTACACTTTGCTAGATGCAGGCTCTACTTGGAAACTAACAATCATTCACAGATTCCTTAATAATAAATGACAGTTCTAATAAAATCAGAGACCTGTATAAGTTGTTTAGTTTGTGTCTTCTCCCAAATAGATTTCTATCCTCTTAAAAGGTAAAGATCTTCCGGACCACCTTTAATATTACATTCTACTTACATCCTAAAGGATTTCAAAGGAAACTGGGCCAAATAATTTAAGTAAACACAAATAATCAACTATTTTTGCTTACAGAGAAATATTTTATTCAATAGGGCATCATTTTTTTGCCTTGAATTTGAAATCCTGGGCACTTTTAAATTGATACAATGAAAAACTGAAATAGAAAAATTAATATTTAAGCTGTCATTGAATGCTTTTCTGTAGGGAAACCGAGACTCCAAGTTAGACTTTTCACTGAAATCCATGTTCACTGATGTGCCAAAGTCAAGAACAACATATTCCAGGACCTGTCTGGTACTACTTGATTCACTGCATGGCTCAAAAAGTTTCTGTTATCTGCATATCTGATGGTCCGCCTGATTATTCAGTCTCTTCATTCTAAAGGAGAATTTGGAGCATGTAAAATCACAGGGCAACTGCAATTACAACTGCCTGCCTAACTCCTTTACTGTCTGTTCTGCTATCAGTATCTGCAAGAGAAAGAGGGGCTGGACCAACACAGTTTCTCCTCAGCCTGTCAATACACAATGTAGCTAACTCCCCTCAGTTTCTCTCTCTAAAATCAGACTAATTCTAGTCCACTAACTACAGCTTGCCACAGAATTAAATACTGTTGCTATCAGCTACTGCGTCATAAACTACCTTCACATATGAAAACACTCAATGGGCTCTCATCAGAAATTTAATATTTAATATTAAATAATAATAAATAATAAATAATACTTAATTTAATATCTTTACTTCAGAACATACTATAAAGTATACTAAATTAACTACGAGGACAAAGAAAAAAACTCTACACGTCTTCAAACGTAAAGTTGCTCAAAATTTAAATAGTTAAACATACATTTAACCAATCCGTGTTGAAGACCTTCCAAAAATTTAGGACACCATAGACATTTTCCATGTAAAATTGAAAAATTAAGTTTTGTATATAATTTCAGGGAAGAGATGAACGGGTCCTTGGTCAAGGTTAAAAGCCTGCTCTAAGATACTCTGTGTATTCCTCTACCTATTAGCTACGTGTTCATTTAGATATTTTATTGTGATTTCCCCTTTCTCATATGTTGATGGCTTGTTGCCCTAATGGGGCTCTAAGGCCTGAAGAGACAGATGAGGTGCTGTCTCTGTGTATAATCTGCCCGTGATATTTAGCACAAGGCCTGACACACAGAAAAATGTGTTGGTTCCACATTTGATAGGCTAACAGAACAAAGGGCATGGCATGAGTTACAGGTACCTGCTGCTTCTAAAACAGCAGCATATTCCCAATGAAAACATATAACCAGCTAATACTTTCGACTGTAATACGCTACATCTTCCTCTGAACCACAACTCGGCACATCTTTCAGACGTTTATCCCTCTTAATAGCCAGATCTATGTCCTGAACAGACCAGAAGAGCCTGACCATACACTCTCGATTCAAAGTCAAGATAATTCCCCAGGGTAGCCTTATTGAAAGAAAAAAAACTAAAAAGTTCCTGTCAAAAGCATTTGATTACTGTCTGTAACCTTATTTAAAAAAAAAAACACTAAAAAACTGCCAATGAACAGATTTGATTACTGCCTATATAAAGGAATAATATGCATGGAAGTATTAACAGAACACATCTTTCACACAAGACTAGGGAGTTTTGGGGACTTTTTGAGGTTCTCCAGAATTATGTGCTAGAACTTCACTAAACTTATGTAGGTAGAATTTAAGCATAACTGAGAATTCAATATGTATTTGAGGATTTCTTACTAGATACGATTATAAATATCACAGAGAAAAGAGGAAGGAGGAAGAGTCCACGGGTCAAGAGACATACAAGAACTAATCAGGCAAGTCATCAGGAGCATGGGAGGTTAGGTATCGTTCTAGAAAGCTGAAGAAACATCCCACATGGGCCAGTCAAAGGTAGGGCTTCAGCATTTCAAAAATTTCTTAGGATACCGTATGATACAGTAGCAGAACCGATCGTCCTTGTGTATCCAAGAGGGTCCTTTGCAAAGCAATGTTTTCCAAAAAATACGACTCCCACCCTAATCTCAAAACAAACTCCCTCTTTTTATACGTTAATACAAGCTTTCAATGAAGTCAACCAGGTTCTACTGGGCTGTTTACTGACACAACCTTATGAACTGAAAACTATCTTTTTAATCTTAAAATATAATACATAGGCAGAATTCTAATTTGGAGCTTCCTAAGCATACCACCTCAACATAATAAATGAGAACATATTCAAAACAGAAGGAAAATTAGATTTGCTAGGGCCTCTCTTCAACTAGAGTCTTGAAGAGATTATTCTCAGAGTCGAATGTCCTAATATAACAAACTCACACAAATGTCACAACTGATATCCTGAGTGTTTTTTTCATCCTGTGTCACTCAGCCTCGCCCGCCTGCACCCCTCCCCCCAGACTTTTCAAAATGTATTTCATACACAGAGTCAGTGTTCTGGTTGTTTATTTAATTAACATGACAGCCCGGCATACACAGCATTTCTTTCAGTTCTACAGTTTTAACTTTTTACATTTCAGACTCAATGAAATGTAAGAAAGAGTAAAATGACTGTTTTCACTCCTTCCAACCTCTGCAAATTTATATAGATTCACCGACTATTTCTGTCAGTTAAAGCAGTTTTTCAGTACGCCTTAAATATCTGTATTTGCCAAGTAAAATTACAATTTTAAAATCACAGAAAAACAAAACCTTCTTTTCCCTCACCTTTCCCAGGAGATAAGAAAATCTTGTTTTCTTTTTTCAGTATTTTCAGAATTTGACATTACTTAATTATAATTCTGTCACCAAGTCATAAATAATCAATATTGCTCTCTGTATCACCACAAGCTGAGTATTACTACTGAAATGTGATAGAACATACAATCTAGCTATAAAACTCACCATTATTTTGAAAATATATTCAATTTACATTGACTAAATTAATGTATTAATTTATTAATAAACTTACCAATCAACATATATTAATCTATATGTTTAGAATATATTTCTGTATTTTATATCTGTTAAAATCTAGTTTTTTTCATTAATAAAATAACAGTCTCCTACATGCCTACCTTCCAATGCCTTTCATTAAAAGCCACACCCATTTTTCTATTTTTGTTTCGTTGTTTGTCTTCTCGCTTGAAAATGTCTTTCTCACATCAGTGATCAAAGACTTGACTCTCCTGATAACCAACTCAAAATCAACTCACATTCCTACACCATACATTCACATATATGTTAAGAAAGTTTGAGAGTTCAGAGAAATAGTCATATGAAACAATTTTGGTTTTTAATGTCATAATATAGTATCAAGTATATATCTGTACATTCTGACCAATGCGATACTTATCTCAAAAGAATTATATCATCCGATGATTTAAATGCACTAACGGAAAAAATCATATGCCTTGTATTTATTTGCGTGAAACTCTAGGTAAAATATTAAAATCTTCTTAAAATGTAACTAAAATAAAATTGCACATGTTCTGGAATCTTTCAAAAATGAATGCATAAGGCGGTCACAGTAACTAAAGAGGAGTAAGTAAGCAACTATATTCTTTTATGTAGAAGGGACTAGACATCCTCAGAGAGTTTCCAAATGTTAGAAACTACATTAAAATTTTACATGAAGAACATATTAATCATGCATAATATCTAATAATTTATTAAATCTATGTCCCTTGTCCCTTTGTGTATTTCAGTATTTGCAGGAGTACAGTGGCAACTTGAAAGAAATACAGCTGCTCTCAGATGTGAAAATCCACTTAGGAAAAGTATATACATCTTAGTAGACATTTACCTTCTTAACACTGCCAGCCTAAAAATTACAGTCTGACACACTCACCCACAAAATCAGTCCCAGGCTTCAGGGTCCTGGGTAGGCAAGACTAAAAGAGGTAATATAAACTTTGTTCTTCACTCACAGTAAAGATACTTTCACTTGCATTCACAGACACACCCAGAGCTTGATTAATTTTTGTGATCAAAGACAAGACCTACGTTCTCCTTTCTTTGCTTGAAATCATTACCATCAGTGCCACAAAACTTATTTCTACATGTTGTAACCCCACTATAGACATCATTTCTACAGATCTAAGTGTTTTGAGGGGGAGGGATATGCCAGTCAGTTGGTTTGTCTTACAAGAATTTTATCATATATTCTCTTCGCCCTTTTAGAACTAAGAGCCACTGAAGAGAGTAAACCCATAAGCAAGCAGCCACTGTAATCCATCTGGAGAAGAAAATGCTGAAATTCTCTCATCTTTAAACTTCACAATGAGCAACATCCAAAAAAATTCTCAGGGGGTCTCTGTGCTTTATACCCTTACAGTACTGTTTAAAATTAACCTGCTGACTGTAAGCGATGCCTTGAGTTGAGAGCGGATGCTCTTACAGAAAAAAAAAAACTAATCTGGTAGCATTCAGGGGAGTGTTACATATTCGTTTTACAATTATTTTGGCTCCTGACATCATAAAGTATGCAAATGACAGTGGTACACTTTGCACCCTTAATCAGAAGTTTGTTTCCTTATGATAAAACAGATAAGCCATTTACTATATGGCTCCTGAACTTTTCACACAGTTAAGACTAACGTATGAGATATTGCCCTGTCCTATAAGGTACTATCTCATGTCAGTTCCCACCCACTCCCCACAATTAAGCGCTGCAAAATTTTAATGGCTCATATATAAAAACTAATCTTCAGTAGCACACACACACCCCCACACATGCCTTCCTTAAAACTTCAAGGCTTTAAATTTCTTCTAAATCTAATCTTGTTTTTCCATCAACCATGAGAGATAAATTCTCTAGTTTTAAAACATTATTCATAAACACAGACTTTTTAAAAAGGTAGCCCAAGAAAATGATTCTAACAGATTACACATATGAATTTTTCAACCGCGTTGATCAACAAAAACATTTTTAAAGGCCATCCACAGTTCTTTTCTAATAAATCTGCAGATTACTCCAATTGTTCATATTCTAATTTAAACCAGAGAAACCCAATAAAAATCTGTGGGTTATTTAACACGGCTGGTTAACTCACCTAAATACCATGTTATCTGAAATCTACTCTTAACTCCCTCAAATGTTACTATGACATTTTAGAATGTAATTTCAGAGGCTAAATGATATTAATTTGGAATCAAGTTATTTATGATTTAACCCAGATTTTTCTTAGAAATTAGGGTTCAATATTTGCCTGGACCACATCAAATTTCACTGTAAGTTAAAGAATTGTTCTAAACATATGTAAGCCAGGGGCATTTTCATTTAAAAAAACATTTTCCTCCATAGTCCTGGAAAGAAAATTTTACACTGTGTTGCTATCCTAATTAGCTTAGTCTGAAGTAGATAACTTCATTCTAATGATCTCTAAATTTCTACCACCAACCACTAAGTATCAGTCAGCGGCCTGCTTTTCCTTTCCTCTCAGAGTAAGCTTAAACCCAAGAAATTTATCTAAACAAGAAGCTAAATAAGTACATTTCTTTTAAAATAAACACAGAGATTACAATGCTGTCATCCATTCTGCTAAATAATGTCAAACCACCACATTTCACAAACTAGCCACCCACACCATATGGTGACCGCTTTTTCTTAGAAATACCTAAAAGATTATCCACAAAATAACCTAAAAAGAAAAGGCTTTCTACACCTTAGAATATTCTTTCGCTCCCTAAAGTTATCTTATGATGCCACAGGTAGGCACGAATTTAAATGGGACAAATGTAACTTCTCATTTGCTTTACATACCCAGCTTTCCAACCTCTTCACCACGTGACAAATCTTCAAGGAGAGAAAGGAAGAAATATGCTTTTTCAGGTATAATTTATGTTTGAAATTGGAATTTATTCTCTTATGCCATTTGTAGCGACTATTCCACGGTCTTAAAACATTCAATGATAAGGTGACTCACCATCAAAACTGACTAAACTTTTCCTTCCACTTCCAGTCATAATTCCAGATTCCTGTACCTCATGCTTTCTGAAAGATAGCACTTAGAAATATTCACCTGAATGAATGTTTCCTGTAAAACCTGAATAAGTCCATTTGAACTTTGAGCCATCTACTTAAGTGTGTAAATGCTCAAAAGAAATTTTATTTTTTAGTGGACAATAACAGCATAGTTGACGTTTTCAGCCATTCTGAAATTCAGACACATCAGCCCCAAATTTGAAGTTTATGTGTAGAATACAAAATACTGGCATGTAATAGCGCATGTCGCTCAATTATATTTACAAACCAACAGACACCATCATTACTTTACATCTCCAACTAAAAACTTATTGCAGAGCTAGAAAGTGTGTATCGATACCTCACCTCCAACCATGGCTTGCTTCACTGCAGGCTCTCTTACTGATTTTCATAAATCTTTAACTGCCTCTTTGTAAGAAAGAAATTTTATTTAAAAAAAAAAAAGGAAATAGGAAGAAATCTAGGAAAATCTGTGTGTTGGGGGAAAAAAAAAAAACTGCCCATTGCTTAAAAAGCTAAACCTAATTCTACAACTTTTGCTAAGGGAGGAAAGTCTGTGAGTACTTTCAAGGCCAGGGCAGCCACGCACCAGGTGTAGCAGATCTGCAGAAGTTGACCCAGCCAAGAAAGCCCGTGCAAACGCCTTTCAGTTGTGTTCCTGCTTCGTGTGTCTAGTCCTTCAGGTTACAAAATACTCTGTGTGAAGGAGAGATTAACGAGGCTAGTTTCTCACAGTCTGAAAGTTCTCCCACTCTCCCAGATGATCTTCCCCGGAGTTGGCAGCACTTCGCGCCGCTCCCCAAGTTTCCCCAAGCGTCCCGAAGCGGGGCCGGGCGCGCTTACCTGCTCCCTGGGGATGCAGGGCAGCGAGGTCCTCCGGTGGGACTTGCCGCCGCAGCCGGACATCTCGGCGCACACCACGGAGCTGGACCGCCGCCTCCTCCTGGACACCGGGATCTCTTCCTTGGTCCCGATCCGCGGGGACCCCGAGCGCTCCCCCGGAGCCGCCCCCGGAGACTGCGGCAGGATCTGCCCCGCGTACCTGGCCAGGAGGATCCCCAGCGCGCCGGCCAAGTACGCCAGGTACGGTCTCCAGGCGACCTTGAACCTCTCCAAGGAAATGAGGGCCACGGTCCGGACCGCGCTAGTCAAGGCGACCATGAGGACGCCCAGCCTCAGCCTCAGCACCAGCCATGTCGCGGCGGCCAGGCAGCTGAGCACCACCCCCGCGGCGGGCAGCGAGAGCAGGCGATCGTCCCCGACGCCCAGCCCGAGCTGGACGAGCGCTTCCCCCCCGCAGCAGGCGGCCAGCAGCGCGACGGCCAGCGGCAGGCGCACCCCGGCGCGCAGGAGGTACAAGCCCATCCAGAAGAAGGCACCCAGGAGACTGAGGAGCAGCGCCGAGGGCTGCAGCCAGGGGCTGAGCTGCGCGCCGCCCCCGGGCGCGCCTCCCCGCGCGCCGGGGAAGACGCCCCCTTCTGCTCCCGGGACCGCTTCCTCCTCCTCCTCCTCCTCCTCCTGCTCCTCCTCCTCCTCCTGCGCCGCCGCCGCCGCCTGCCCACTCGGCCCCAGCTCGCAGCCGCTCTCCGCGCGGACCAGCCGCACCAGCACCGCCAGCAGAAAGGACAGCGAGCCCGCGCACAGCGCCCAGGAAAGTTTCCGCGAGCGCCGGAGCGGCTGCAGCGCCAGGGCTCCCCGCGGCCGAGTGGGGTGGTGCGCACGACTCAGCCCGCCTCGGTCTGGCTCGGCCCCGTCTCGGGCGACCTCGGCGGGCACTGCCATGGTGCGACCTCCCCGCCGGGTCCCCCCGGGGGGCGCCCCGAGCCACGCGCGCGCACCCGGGACCCCCAGATCCCTTCTGCGGCCCGGGCCCACCGTCCACTGAAAAGTTTCAGCTGTCGAGTGACTCCGGGAGCTACGCTAGATGCTCCGAAGAGACTTCCAGTGGGAAGCTGGCGTACCCAGGCGTGGACCTCTCTCTGAAGAGCTTTGAGGCGCCTCTGCCCCACCCCCGGCCCCAGCCCCGACTTCTGTCCTCGGGGTCTCTTCCTACTTCAGGATCTTAAGTGCTGCGCGCTGCACGCGCGCCCGGGGGCCGCGGCCGCTGCGGGCGCCGGGGGCGCTGGGCGAGTTTGGGGCCATCGCGCGCGCCAGGCCCGCGGCAGATGGAGCCTCCCTCCTCTTCCTGCAGCTCTTTCTCTATCACTCTTTCTTTCTCCGCGGCCAATCCTCCCCGGAACAGCCCCAGGACGCGAATCGCCATTCCTTGGGGCAGAGAGCAAAGCCTCCCCCGCGTCTGTCGGTCCAGTTCATGGCAAAGGGAGGACAAAATGGAAATGGGGCTGAGAAAACGATCCCGAAGTTCCTGCGTCCCGTCGGAGAGAGCGGCTGCTGCAGGAGAACGGAGGGAGGGAGCGAAAGCGAGCGAGCTGGAAAGGAAGGAGGGCGAGAGGAAAGGGAGGGTGGGGGAGAATGGGATCTGCACGCACGCACGCACACACACACACACACCCCTTCACCCCTTCTTTTTGGTGCAATGTTGGTGGTGATTTGCAGCTTTGCGAAAGGGAAACGAGTACAGATGGCTTAAAACTGTGCAAGTGGAGCGATCGCCAATTCCGCTTTCTTTCTTTAAGGCAACTCCCCAGCAGGGATCTCGGAGCCGAGCTCCCGCCCCTCCCCCGGAGGAGGCGCTGCTGGCCGCTCCGCGCCGCTCTGCCGAGCCCGGCCCACGCCGGAGGGTCCGCCGCCCGGAGCGCCAGAGCTTGCCCGCACGCTGCGGGGAGGGGTGCGCGCGGCCGCCTTGCGAGGGACGGGAGCCGGCTGAGTACTTGCTGCCGTCCTTGAAGGTGACACCCACCTCTAGTGCTGGGTGATTTAAAGATGCTCCGAAGTTCTCCGGTACAACAGTCAGCCAATTTCACATGGCTTTGTAATGCTTTGGTTGCTCCTCTTGGGAGATGTTTGCAACGGAGAACCCGAGCCTGTCCTGTTGGGTCAAAAGTTGGAAGAATCTCAGTTACGTAGAATACAACAGGGGCCGCGTAGAATTTTTTTTATTATTTTTTTTAATCTAGTGTATGAGTATTAACCGTTGTTGACTGTGGATGGTAAAAATCACGTATTAGGGGACCATAGCCTCAAGAAGATGTGTAGGTCCAGATAGTAAAATACACCATCTACAATGAAGAAAGCTTATGAGAGGAAAAAAAAAAAATCAGTGTTTTGCTAATGATTACATGTCCATGGACTGTAGTAGGAAGTATTCGAGAAACTTTAAAAAAGCCTAACTATTTTTGCAGTTTGTGAAAAAAAAAATTCGGTACCTGTTCAATGGATTTTTTTTTAAATTTTCACTATTTCTTGAGAGCTGGTTTCTTAAATTAAAATGATTGTCCACTTTTGTCCCATTTTAATGACTCTTAGATGTCATTTGCCCTCAATAATAACATTAATAAACCAATTTTGTCTTAATTAGCTTGACATTCCAGGTTAAAGAGTTATAGCCTGGAGTATCTGGATAATTGGTTCAATATGCCATTGTATTTTGTGTGTAGAGACGAAGCAGTAAAAGTGCCAAAAGGAGATAAATTAAATTATTAAAATAAAATTATTACGGGGGCAAGGAGAGAAGATGGTTTAATTCATAGACTTAGCTTCTTGGGAAACAGCCCACGCTGGTCAGGGGCAGATATTAATGTTACTGTGGCCACATAAATGTAGAGGAGGAGTTGCGATGGTACAGTGTCCCTCTGTCCCGTGTCCAGAACTGTGCTGCCACACAAGGGTGCAAGTTGGGCAGCTAGTCAGTAGCAATGGGCACCATCTGTCTCATAATTAAGGCAACAGAAACAGCAATTTCTTTGCCAAAGACAAATGAGCCCCCTCGCATGCACACATACTGCATGAGTTTCCTTTTTAGACACATGATTCATATGCCGGATCCTACCTGGGACACTTCAGACTGAACAACTGTGATTGGAAAATCATGCTAATCTCCCCTGATGTAAATAGCATTGTAAGTTGAAAACCTATATAAATCTGAGCGTTTATCAAGGTTAGAGAGAAAAGCATGGTGAGGGGAGCTTTAGAACATTGCCATTTTCTCTGCCCTCTACCTCCACAATCATCTCAGCTCTTAAGAAAAGATAATGTAATATCATCATAAAATGGAACTCCTGAGGGATAGAAGTAGACAATTTTTAACGTTGTGATATAAAAATGTCATTCGTTAATGGCAGCACAACAAGAATACTGTCTGTCATTTAGCCACCTGCTTGAGTTGTGCGATAGCAGATGCAGTGTCCCAGCAACTAGGTTTCTCCTCGTTTTTAACGAAGATAAGTTATTTGTTCCACCGAAAGAAAAGAAAGTAGATTTTTCTCCCCATTACCATCTAGAAATGAAGGCAGGAAAACAAAACACTCAGATGAAAAAATATAGAGGACTGTACTAACTAAAAGAAGTGACAGTGTACCTTTAGCAGACACTACACAATAAGCCACAATATGTAAAGTAAGCAATTGCATGTAAAGACTGCCCATTTTTGGTAGGTAATAATCATCAGTCAAGAAAGTGATGATACATGTTGGGTGTGGTGGTACACACTTATAATCCCAGCATCTGGGAGGCTGAGGCAGGAGGATTACAAGTTCAAACCCAATTTATGCAATTTAGCAAGTTAGTGAGACCCTGACTCAAAATTAAAAACGACTGAGGATGTAGCTCAGTTTGAAGGCCCTGGGTTCAATTCCCAGTATTGGAAAAAATGAAAAGGAAACACAATGGAAGAGTAAGGAAACCAGGACATTTTGTACAGCATTCTAGCCTATAGAAAAAGTAGTGGAGATAGATGACGCAAAGAAAAAAAAATTCAAATTTGACTCGATAAAGCTCTTCACTTAGCCAAATCTAGTATGTGTGGTTTTATTCTTTGTGAAGTTCTTTGATCCTATTGCAAATCATTTGTGCTTTGCTGAATATAGTTATGCTTAAGGGAATTATTTTGTATAATTTTAAAAATTTACAATCCTTAGTATGGATTCACTCATCCTCCACTATGTGCCTGACCTCTGTGCACTTACATACAATGGATACCCAAAGCAGAATGTATCTAAATCAAAATTCCTCATTTCTAACGCCTTCTCTCCAAACCCTACCACCCACACTCCTCAGTCTTCTCTCACAGAACACAAATAACCACCTATCTAGCTGCTCGAGTCCCAAAAGAGGACAATACCCTTGATCCTTTTCAGTTTATCTTGCTTTACTTTGTCTATTCACAAGTTCATTTGATTCTATCTCTAAAATATATCCTGAATTCACCTACATTTCACCGTTCCTCATAAAATAACTCACCAAAGACTCATCACCATCTTAGGCAGAACAACTGCAGCAATTAATGGGTCTTGTCCTCCTTGTAATTCATTTTCTATGCAGATGACTAATAATATAAATTGAATGATGTACCTCTCCTGTTTCAAAGCATCCAAAGCCTTCCCGCTGCACTTACAGAATCAAGTCCTCATAACAAGCCTTCATGATCTTCCCAAGCCACTCTCTCTGACCTCCCTTCCTGCTGCAATTCTACTTCACTACTACAGTGCTACCCATTAGCACTTTCTTCATTGACAGAAATGTACTCTGTGCTGTCCATTAGAGTAGCCACTGACCACAAACAGCTACTGAGCCTTTGAACCATGCCTGGTGCCACTAAGGAGCTGTGCTCATTAGACTTTCAACTTGATTGGCTTGGGAGATGCCCAAGGAATAAGTGAATCACTTCTGGACGTGTCTGGGCGGGTCATGGAAGTGTGACCTGTATGTGGTCCCTGGTGACTTCCTCTCTGGGCCTCTTCCCTGGCTCTGCTTCCTGGTCACCATGAACTGAGCACTTTTGCTCCTCCAGGCCCTTCCACCATGACACGCCTGCCTTGGAGCCAGATGATCATGCATTAAAAGCTGTGAAAACATGTGACAAACAAACCATTTCCTCTTTAAAATTGTAGGTTTAAATTTAGCCCCAGCAACAGGAAAGCTGACTAATATAGGAACTGAGTTTTTGTATTTTATTTTAATTAATTTAAAATTTAACAACCTCACTTGGTTTGTGGCCATAGTAACAGAGAATGCATTTCATATTTTAAACCATATTTCTGTTCTTTACACAGAGCAAATAAAAAACCTTACTTAGGACCTTGATAGCTACAGCATTTTCATGTTTGGTTCCTCCTCCATCAACTCTATCTTCAAATGTTATTTGTTTTTTTGAAGGTTGATTTCTAGCAATCTTATCAAAAAGGTTTCGGACACCCTTGTGCACACATACACTGTGTCATTCTCTATTACACTATCCTGTTTCGCTGTTACTTATTGCACTTTTCACTATACAAAATGGCCTTGTCCACATCTCTGTTTTCTTGTTTATTGCCTCTTTCTGTTCATCAGGGTGTAAGCGCCACACAAGCAAGGAATGTCTTTGTTGTGTACCTCCAGTTACCAAAATGATGCCTGGTACATAGTGTAGGTGCAATACATACTTATTCAATAAGTACTCAATGAACTAATGAAATAAATGAATAAATGATGAAAGAATAAAAATATCCTTATCTTGCTAATATCATAAAGTAAACTTATTTTTACTTATTTTTATATTTAATTACCCGTATAGACTCATCCTTCTAAATCTTGCATTGAAGGTTCTACTTCTCAGGGTGAATTGATAGGCAAAATCATGCAAGCAAGCAGAACTTTTACAGAAAGTTGCTTTAAAATATATATATATATATAATAAATTACTAATCTAGTAAAGAAACAAGCAATAGCAAAGCTGTAAAATTTTTGTATTCACTGCCTAATGAACTATTCATAATACTTAACAATGTTCTGATAGGGACAGGGAAAAATGCAATTTAAACATATGCATTTGAGTAGCAAATAAGCTAAGAAAATGAGAATTAAGAGCTATCTAAATACAAATTACTGAAAAGTCACATAATGCATCACAATCTATGACCGTGTTTCCAATTATGCCAATTAACAACACTGTTATTGGGGCTGAATTAAGTTTAAAAAGTAAACATTTTGCCAAGATGAGCCATATTAAATTTTAGTATTTCACACATAGGAAAAGAATGCAGAAAGCCAGCATTTTTTAAATGCATCATCTTTCCTCCCTTTCTCTGAAGTATTGGCCTTCTTTTTAATTTCCAAAGAATGAGGTACAACTTTGGCTGTGCAATTAGGAACGTTTATAAGGACACTAAAGAGAAAGAAGGCAAGATGTGAGGACTGGTTATGGCTCACAAAGCTGTCATTAACAGAAGTTCAGACTACTGTATTTACAGCCCGAAGTACCAGGACAAGTCACCTTCCAAGCCCTGTATGCCAACACTGTCTGGCACACAGCTGACATTCCCTACCTTGGGTCTTCTGCGTGAATGGCTGGCTCCACCCTTTCTAAACACATTGTTAAGGATTTCAAAGTGCTTTAGCACAGGGCTTCCCAACCTTGCTCACTTTGTGGCACGTGCAGATCATGGTCGTATTTTGTTGTCCCACTGTATTAAAGGGACAAAGCTTTCTACAGACAAGTCTTCAGGCACAGAGCCTGAGGAGACCGGATTCTTGGGCAAACCTGTAACCTGTGGCACACTCACTAGGATTTTTTGAGACACCTTGTGTTTGGCTCACTCATAAAATATGAAGCCTTCTTCAGAAGACTGTTAAAATAAACATAAGGTAAATTCCAAGATCTTAGTACCTTCCTGACTACCATATTTACAGTTCCTTGTACTTTTATTCCAATTACTCTCCCATAAATTCTCTCATTCCGTCTACAACACAAATGCACGACTATTGTCTCAATTTAAAATTTGGAAATAAGACATACTAAGTTTGACTTGTAAAACAGGCACTATATAATGGGCCTGGAATCCAAATCATTCCTACCAGGTATTGTGTTTTCTGTCTTGACTAAAATTCTTGTTGATAACATCATTAACTCATCGATAACCTCAGTAAATATTCCCTGTGAATCTGCAAGCATTATGACTCTAGGAAAACGGAATTATCGTGTAATAATCTAAATATTACAGATTATGATATTTAGTCGAATCATTTTGTGTTGTGAAATCAGCATGATTTTCATTCGTCTCATGTACACATATAACAAAAGGACATGTTTGATATAAAAGTGAAGCCTTATGCTCCCTTTCCACAGTTTTTAACAACCCCCACTCTTCAGCCTCTGCGGACAGAGGTCTTAGGGAGGAAGGAAATCACTGGCCACAAGAGGAGAGCATAGAGCACCCAGCCACGCAAAAGAGCTGTGAACAAGGCATGTCTGTGTAGCTCTGTTTTCATACAAATAGCAAAATATTATATATAGTGTGAATAATGACAAGAGCTTTGAAACTGCTTACACTACTAAAGAGTTTTATTAAAATTCATTATTCTATTTCTCCGCTTTATCAAGAGCAGCAAGTTTAATTGAATCTTTCTGTGGTGGTTCACACTCTCGAACTGGGATGAATCACTGCATATGTAAATACAATAATTATCAAATCAATGCATATAGATCAATGTATATAGTAAAGGCCGATGGATTTGGATTAAATGTGATCTGATTTCTGACCATTGATAATTATTGTTAAAATAATTCTAATCTCAAAATATAAAAAATACATTGGTAAAAGTCCGAGTAGAAAAGATTTGCTCTTGTGTCTGTCCTTTAAGGTCATAACTTTATTTTTTATTTAAATCATTCCACTAGATTATAGATAGAGCCATACGATAATAATATGAGTAAATCAAATAAATTAAATATGTTGATGTTGATAGCAAAGATATGCAGGAGAATTTGCAATAGGGAAAGGGTGGGTAGAGATTTTCAATAACACTAGCTTCACGAATGAATTCAACCCATATTCACTGTGTTCCACAAAAAAAGGGCCTCTCTTCTAAAACAATGCCTCAATCACTACTTTATGAGGAGGAATAAATTTTACTAAATTTTAAAATGAATATATAATAGTATGAAAAATATCTACTTTTTTGGAAGAAGGAAAGAAAATGCAGTGCCTGTCAAATAAATTACTGATAAGATAAATAGTCCAAGGCTGAGTTCTTCCTGACTCCATGAACCAGTGTCAATCTTCCAGCTGCTATTGATGTGCAGAACATTCTAAAACGCTGGAACTTAAGGATGGTTTTCTTTTTCAACTGGAACATATTTATGGAGACAAATTTGAGTTACTTGATAGAAAGCAAAATATAACCTACTTCTCTTTCATATTTCACCACCACTGAATTTTAAAGTCGGTCTTTATCTGTAAGAGTTATTATAGCACTCACACTGTGACGTTTTGTGTAGGCAAAAGTAGGATGCCAGAAAAAATTTATACACAGCCCAGAATCATCTTTGGTCTATAAATTTAATCCTCTTTTGCATGCAACCTGCCAGTGTTTCTAAAGGTTAGTGGAGGGTTTTGAGCTAGCTTATCATTTTGGAAGAATTCTAATGAGCAGCCAAATGTGTGGAATTAGACAACTGGTAGAAAGAAAGAGGGGTAATTTACTAACTGAAAATCTACTTACTGTAATCCATCACCCACTATTCTTTTCCTTTACAACAATTTAAGAAGAAAGTATATTTAAAGTTAGAAAGAAATTGTAGATTTCTAAATTTAAATGTATCCTAAAATTATTCATAAAAAACATACTACGCAATCTCGGAAATACCCTAATACAACACCCATGTTGTATTTTGCAGTATTTAAAGTAATTGTATACTTATTATCCCAATTAATCTTTCCAAAGTATGTGATATCAATGAGGCTTTCATTATCATCCCTATTTTACACAAAGGAAACCAAGACCCACAGCAATTAATATTTGCTTAAAATAAAAAAGGAGCATGAACAATGGAACCCAAATCTTCTGATTCTTGATTCTAGGGCTGGTTAATAATGGATATAATGTACCCCCAATACTATATAACCTGAATCTAAGAGAATTTAGAGGTCACCATCCATCTCTCACCTAATTAAAATTCTTACACTTCAAAAATTTCCAAAGATGGAATATCGCAGTAAGTTTTAGTTTTTATTTTTTTTTAAGTTCTAATTTTTAATTGGAATATAATTTATACATCACACAGCTCATTGTTTTAGGACTGGGGACATAAGCAGCTCAGTGGTAGAGCACTTGGCTAGCACTAACCAAGCCCTGGGTTCAATCTCCAACACCACATAGGCAAAAAATAAATTTACTCCTTTAAAATATACACTTCGTTATTTATAGTATATTCACAAAGCTGCGAAACCACGACTGCTATCTAATTCTAGAACATTTTCCTCACCCCAGTAGAAAGTCTGAACCCATTAGCAGTCATCTGTACCCCGTTTCCCCCACTCCCTGGCAACCGCTAATCTACTTTCCATCTCTACGAATTTACCCATTCTGAACATTTCATTAATGAGTGAAATTATACAATTTGCACTTCTTCTGTCTGATTTCCTTCTCTTAGCATGTTTGCAAGGTTTATCCATGTTGTAGCATGTACTGGACCTCCTTTTGGGGCTGAAAAACATTCCATGGAATCACTATAGTGTCATAAGAGTTCTTTACCTATTCCAGGTACAAGACTTTTATCAGATATGATTTGCAAGTATTTCCTCTCATTGTTTGGCTTATATTGTCACTTAATGGTATTCTGTAAAGCACGAAACTTGTAAATTTTGATGAAGATCAATTTATCCATTATTTTCTTTATTGTACATGCTTTCAGGATTTTATCTAACAAGCCATTTGCCAAATCCAAGGCATGAAGATTTACTCCTATATATTCTCCTAAGAGTTTATGTTTTTAGTTCTTACATTTAAGCATTTGATCCATTCTTAGTTAACCCGTGTTTATGGTGTGAGGTGGGAGTCCAGTTCCACCTTTTTGCATGTGAATACCTAGCTGTCTGGCACAATTTTTTTCCTCACTGAATTGGAACCGACTACCTGGAAAGCTGATAGGAACTGGAGAATTCTTAATCTCAGAATGTGTTCCTTACATTGAGGTAAACTCTGCCTCTTCTTAAATATATTTCCCAGTGCTGTTTTGGGACAAATGAAAAAAAAAAAAAGACTGTTATTTTATACACAAAACAACAGTTCAAATGTTCGCAATCTCTATAAAGCCTCCACCTCAGTTATGGAACAATTTATCAGACAACACAGTTATTGGTCCCTTAGTATCTTTGCAAACTTCATGTCTGCTTGTCCCATCACTCTGCAGTGCCCCAAGACCGATTCTGCTAACGCAGAAGAGAACAAAACTACTTCGTTACTTCCCACAATCATGAATACACTTTCATGTTTATGGAGCCGGCAACTATGTTGTCTGTCTTTTCTAGCTATATCCATTATTCTTGCTTTGCTTATAGGTCATTAAAACTACTAGAAATATTTTGAAAATAGATTTTGGCAAGAGACAGTTTTCTCATTATGTGTTACAATTATTTAACTGCATGCTTTAGTCAGAAAGAAGGGTCCCCCAAATAAAGCAGCATTCCTAGTGTTTTGAGTTTTAAAAGTATATTTTGCAGACTACTGTTCAGCACTTAAATATAATAAACTATTGATGCATGTGATAATTTGGATTGGTCTCCAAGAAATTATGCTAAAAGAAAAAAATCCCCCAAAGTCATATATTATATAATCCTGGATATGTATCACTTTGAAATAGAAAAAAATTATGGAAACAGAGAAAAGGTTAGTGGCTACCAGAGGTCAGAGTGGGGTTTGAGTGGAAGAGAACTGTGCATAGGCTATAAAAGGTCAGCTGGAGAGATTCTCGTAGCGCTGAAATTGTTATATATTGTGGTTATACCTACACCACTATGCTCATTATAATATTGTACTGTACTTTTTTGAGATTTCACTATTGGAGGAAACTAAGTAGAGTAAGTAAATCTGAATTTATATATATATATAAATATATATTATATATAAAATATATAAATATATATTTATATATATAAAATATATAAATATATATCTATATATATAAAATATATAAATATATATTTATATATATAATATATAAATATATATCTATATATATAAAATATATAAATATATATTTATATATATAAAATATATAAATATATATCTATATATTTGGGACAGGGTCTCATCATGTACTCCTGGCTGGCTTGAAACCTGGCCTTGAACTCACTATGTAGCACAGGCTGACCTCAAACTTGCAGCAATCCTCTTGCCTCAGCCTCCCCTGAGTGCTGGGATTACAGGTGTGCCGCCACTATGCCCGGTGAACCTGAATTATAAATTATTTCCTACAACTGCATTTGAATCTACAATATAAAAAGAAAAGAGTATGTTTATGTTACCTGTAATACTAAGGAAAATCAATACTATTTCTTTTGGTGCTTAGGTATGTCATTAAAAAAAATTGCTGTTGAGATTGAGGATTTAGCTCAGTGGTAGAACACTTGCCTAGCAAGCACAAGGCCCTGAGTTCGATCCCCAGCAACCCCCCCTAAAAAAAAATACTACTGGTTTTCTCATTTTAAAAATTGCTACCATTTCGTTATTTGTTATTGTTTTTGTTTTCTGTATTGCTCACAAACAGGGATTATTTTGATGTTGTTTAATTTATTTTGAGATCATTGCTATATGTCCCATAAATTAGCACGAGTTGTAAAATTAATTTCTAACTAAAAATAGAAAATATAATATTTTAGAACTTTGACGCATACAGCAGTTTTCCTTAAAAGAAATGTTCACAAGTCTTACAGTATATTTCTATTCTTTGCCTTCAAAGATGAGGCATTAACATTGTTGACTACGAAATACATGAAATGTTTAGAGTAGATAACAGCATCCTAACGGGATAAACATGGAAGCAGAGGCACGGGCATTTTAGGCATCTCAGTTAAGTTACGTGATTAGTTTAAATACCAGGTCTGTTCATTCCATGGTCCAGCAATCTGACATATATACACAACCTTTATGTAAATGTATCTGAAGAATACTGTCACTTGACTACTGCTGCACTATTACATTTGCAATTCTCTGTTTATTTACTGCTACATTACATCTCACAGGATCCAAACCTATTTGCTACAGTATTTCTTAAATTCTTGCCCCTCCCAAACCACTGGCTCCAAAAGACAATGTCATTTATGACTGTGCGATGTTTGGTTGACTTTAACACAATAACCATGTTGTAAAAGTCAAGCAAAAGTGTAAAAACACAACATTAAAAATAATTGCCTGCAGAGACTACCGAAAAGCAGCAATAAGTATTTACAAGTACCTATTATTTATGCTTAAATACTTAAACACAGAAAGCAAAATGTTTACTGTCTATTATTTCCCCCACAAACACAGATCTCAGAAAAGAAACCATTGTCTGGGCTTTTCCACATAAGCTGTATTTGACACGCACGGACTGAGAGTTTAGTACTCACATTAGTTCATCTGAGTTGTTCCCTGCTTGAGACTGGGAGGCATTTTTTTCATTCTACCAAAACCACAGAACTATGGTAACTTTCCACAGAGGTGGCAAATTACATACAGAGCTTAGGCGCAAGGATTCCTTCGACCAAAAATCTAGAAATGAGGCATGTTCAACCTTAGTAAGTCCAGAGAGTGATGCATGGAAGAAAGTAATTGGTTCCCCCATCCCAGAAAAGAAGAGGGAGTAACCTCCAAATATACACAAGAATATACAATTTTTCTCTGTTAACCAGTCTTTTCCTGACCTGATCCTCAGCTCTTTAGATTGATTTTATTATTATCATCATCATTATTATCATTATTTTTTGCCTTTCTAGACCCATCTGTGAGAACTTTTAGTTCATTTACTATAAAGAATTAATTTGACATGATTGCTCCGATTTGTGTTATATAATTAACATATAAAATTATAGGTGATACATAATAGAGTTCTGGAAGTTATAGGTGACAGAAAAAGGGCTTATAAAAAAGTCTCGGGTCATTCTAAATTAAAACAATTACTGCTATTCACCATGTATCTTATTTCATTTCACATCTCAAATATAAATTGTTTGAGACACTGACTAAAAGTTTGGAAGGAACCCTCAAAGTACAATTCATTATATTAGCACATATTAATGCCAGAGATATGCCTTAAGTGTGACCTTTTTGTATGTGTTCATTTGAGAAAGGGGATTTCTCTTCTAAAATAAACTCATAGTCCAATAAGAAAGTCATTCAAACAGGTGCTTTGTTTTATTAATAAGACTTGGGGATAAATTCTTAAATACATCTGTCTGAATTTCCCCCCCATAGAAATGCTACTCCTCTTCCTGAAATTTGCATGAATCTTCTTTTTCTGGATCTTACTAAGAAGTTAATATCATTACTAAACTGGAACCAGATTGTAGAACACAAGGGCACATCCTTAACCTTATAAAAATGCCCCAGAATTTTTAATGAGCACAAGTGGTCAGAAGCCCAGTCTTACATCTCACCCAATAGGCAGTTCTCTTGCAGGCCAGTGCTCGGTAACCTCAGGGTGGAGTTGGCGGTGGACCACCTCGGGATGGAAGACAGCCACCTACTGAATCGCCGCCACCACATCCTGAAGCATCTTCTATCCAAGTCTTCCCGGGCCCACCCTGCTGTACTCCCAAGGCTGAAGAGATTACGGCTTTAGAGCACCTCATTATAAATTTTAAATTTCCAGTCCTCTGGTTTTCATATTGCATTTCAAGATCAACATCCTTATTATTAGTTGTATACTTTTTATTTTGAAATTTTATAACACCTTCTCCACTGGGAAATTCCAAGCAGGCTACTGAACTGCGTTACCACACACGCAGAAATCCTCACAACGCCTCTATGAAGGAGGTGTTAAATGAGAGAAAAAGAGAGAGAGCACAGCATCATCTTCTCACAAAAGCCCAATCCCCAATAATTAATGAATGAAAAGACATCTTGAGTCCAGTGGCCACTGGGAGTAATTGGCATATATTTTCTCAGCTGCCTTTAAATGAAAATGGTAATAATTTAACCAATATATTTGGGCTGACAGCTAAAATAAGTTGCTTCTTGCACCCAAGCAGTAGAACTAAGTGGGACTGAAACAGACTACTCTCTGTTACCAACTGATTGCAGAAAACTCACATGTTGTTCTCAGTAACTGAGTATTTCAAGTCCAGCTCACATATACAGCCATCTTTCTCTGTCCTCGTTTAAGAGGTCCTGAAATTTGGAAGGACACAAGGTTTTATTTATTTATTTTGCTTTATTTCCTCTTCTCTATCCTCAGTTCTCACTGATTATCATGAGGAGACAGGACTGCTGCTGCCTAAGGGGAGCAGAGAAGAATATAAGTGGACCTTGGAGAGTTCACATAGGTATCTCTTGGTGCTTCCATCTGAGGGGACAACTGAAAATATCAGGGCAAGTGGGGGCCCAGAGCCCTCAATGATTTAGGCGCATGTTACCCAGCCAGGCAAATGACTTAAACCAGCAGTAGTATTCAGTCAGGGTGGTTGGGAAGAGTTGATAGAATGAGTTATAGAGGAGATATGAATATCAATTACAAGTTGGGGCCATTTATGATAGCTGAATTTGTAGATTAGCCCACTAACTTTTCTCTTGTCTTCATTTGAGAAAGAGTGTGTGTGTGTGTGTGTGTGTGTGTGTGTGTGTGTGTGTGTGTAAGGAGTGGGGACTGGCTACCCCACTGTAGAATTAGTAACAGGCCAGCTTAATTTAAACCACGGCATGAGAGGAACTGAGCTGTCCAAGGGGTGGACTGCAGCAGATGTTGTTAGCAACCTTCCCATCAGCACTCGTTTTCCATGTAAATGCCTGCTATTCCTTTCCGCAAACACTTATACGTCTCGGCCTGGAATTATTCTTTAATCACAGGTGCATGAAAGCACAATTACATTGTAGAGTAAATGCTTTTGTGACTAGTCACAGAAGAACTTGCTAATGGAAAGACCAAGAACTTTGACTATTAGGAAAGACCAAGAACTTTGAGAATTAGGAAAGACCAAGAACTTTGAGAATTAGGGATGCTCCTTCACCAAGGTTTTTTTTTGTTTGTTTGTTTGTTTGTTATGTTTTGTTTTGTTTTGTTTTAGCAGAACATAGACAATCATTTAGGAAGATTTACTGGAGCGCCAACCAGTAAATGATGGTTGCAAGGGAATAATGGAGGTTAACATTGCTGTCAAATGTAACATAGAAGCAACCAGTGGGTAAAAGAGGGAAGGTCAAAATGAAGAACTAAACCATGTATTCAGTGCTAATGTACATCACATTCAATGGACACAGCATACCAGCACCCAAGGCAAAGTCTAAGGATGTTTCCAATCTCCAAATAAGAGACAGGAAAGCAAAATATTGCTTTGGTTGCCTCATGCATAAGACCACTGTGGCAAACAGGTGGTGTCTTGTGTACCTTTGTGTGTTTCTGAAGCTCTTTGACCCATTAGTCTCTTTCATGACTGTGAATCCCATTCTCCAACCAGTGACTCTGGGCTCCTTCTCCACCTCACTTAATAAAGTATTTTACTTACTGTTTAATCTTGACCTTCTTATTTAGATTTCCACACTTTGGGCGTTTTGCTGCTTCCTGGTACAGCATATCTGGTACCAATAACCAAGTAAGAGGCTAACATGACACAGCCTGGTGACCCATTCACTCTCAAAGCTAACTTCCACTTGGCCTTCTCTGGGTCCGAGAAAGGCTGATTTATGTAATGACCAGTGACATTATATGTTTACATGTTCTCAGAGTCACAGGAGAAGGGCCAGTATTTATTACAAACACAGTCATCTCTAGCTATATCCGAGAGGGTTGACTAGAATTATATTTTTGCATATCATAATAATTCTCAGCAGGATAGTGATGGCAGGATGTTCTGCATACTCATTTACTAGAGTTTGGATCTTGAATGTCCCGGAAAGGCCTGTGGGTTAAAGGCTTGCTCTCCAGCTTGTTGCTATGGACAGGTGGCAGAGCCTTTAAGAGATGGAGCCCAGAGGGAACTTTTCAGGTCACTGGGGTGGGCTTTTGGGCTGTGCCTTTGGGGAGGCGAGAGTGGGACCCTACTGCTTTCTCTTTTGCTTCCCAGCCATGAGAGAAGTCATTTTGCTCCAACACACGCTTCTCCCAAGATGTGCTGCCTCCCCAGTTGACTGAAACCCCTCAAACTGTAAGCCAAAATAAACCTCTCGTACTAAGTTATGTTAGTATTTACAGCCAGGGAAGCTGCCTACCACAGCATTAAAAAAAAAAAATTAGGCAAAAATGGCATTAATCATTTACCCCCTCAGATGCTACAGAAAATGTTGTTTTGGCCACTTTCCTTGTTGCTGAGACAACACTCACAATTTAAAGTAGGAGCCATGTAGTTAGGCTCATGTTTTTATTCTATAGTTACCTGGCTCCAGGGTGGGAAAAAGCATGGCAGAGGGACATGGAAGAAAGTTGGTCGCGTCCTGGTAGTCAGGAAGCAGAGAGAGAAGGGAGGAGCTGGGAAGGCGAGGCACCCTCCCAAGTGTGACCCAGGGACCCATGGCTTCCAACCGGGCCCTGCATCCCCACACCACACTTAGTTATAGCACCCTAGTGATTGAATCACCTGCTCAAAGCTCTGCCTTTAAGCACATGAGGCTTTGGAGGACATCTAGAAGAAGCCATAACAGAGGGGAAAGGGACGCATATTTGATAAGATTGCTTTTGAATTGGGGCTGCGACACACTGAGAGTCAGAGAAAAGGAAAGAAGCCAAGTATGTCCACCCAGACTGTCTTCTGAGTCAGCCCTCAAGAAAGTTGTGCCAGACTTTTTGGATAAAGGAGACCAAATCAGTAAGTCAAATGTTGTTATTATTTTGACCTATATTCTTCAATCACAGCACCCTGTTTATGTAGCCAAATTCACGTGTACTGAGAAAACCAAACTATAAACATGAATTTAAAAGGTGTTTCCTCTCCCTTTTCTAATTCCACGTTCATTGTTGATGCATCACCATATTTTTGTGCCCTGTCCCAAGTTAGCTCCTTCTTCTGCAGGGAGATAGTGTGCAAATAAATTATTATATTACTGTAACCAGGTAAAAGGCAAGCATCCAACTCCCTAAATTGTAGACGTTTCCAAAAAGTGAAAACAGCATAAGATGCCATTTATAGTTTTATTTTTTATTAATTTTATTTTAATGGTACATTTTAGATGTACATAGTGATAACATTCATCATAGGAGATTTGTACCTGTGCATGATATAACTCGTTGCTTCTTTTTTTCCGTTCCCCTCCCTTCACTCCCCTCCTCCCTCCTTATTTACAAAAGCTTTGTTTCCATTTTTTCTTTCCATTTCTTATTTCTCTTGTCCCTCTGTTCCTTTCCCCCCTCCCTCCCTTGTTCCTTTTCCTTCCTTTTGCCAATATAATGCATTTTAAGCTTTATTTACACTTTCACTTTCTCACACCAGAGAAACAATGTGATATTTAAACATGTGTGTCTGATTTATTTCACTTAAGAGTATGGTCTCAAGATGCATCCATTTACCTAGAAACATCTCAAGCTTATCATTCTTTATGGCCGAGTAGTATTCCATTGTATAAAAAAAACCACATTTTCTTTATCCATTCTGCTATTGATGGGCATTTGGGCTGTTTCTAAGATTTAGCTATTACAAAATGTGACACTATAAACATGGCTGTGCCTATATCACTATGGTATGATGTTTTTAATTCTTTTGGGAAGATACCAAGAAGGGGAAGAGCTGAGTCATATAGAATCTCTAGTCCTAGTTCCCTGAGGAATCTCCACACTGATTTCCATAGTGGTTGCACCAATCTACATTCCCACCAACAGTGGAGAAGGGTTCCTTTTTCTCCACAGCCCCTCCAGCATTTGTTATTGGCTGATTTGTTGATAATAGCCATTCTTTCTGGAGTGAGGTAGAATCTCAGGGTTGTTTTAATTTGCATCTCTTGAATAACCAGTGATGCTGAACATTTTTTAAAAAATAATATGGCCTAGGGGCTGGGGATTTAGCTCAGTGGTTACAGTGCTTGCCTGGTAAGCACAAGGTCCCGAGTTCGATATCCGGCACCAAAAAAAAAAAGCCTAAAAACAAATAAAAGAAGTTTTTCTATTAAGAATTCTACAAAAAACTGCCCAAATTATATTTAGACACATTATCAAAATAACAACAATTTAGTAGGCTCAATTCATATTCTTACTAAAGTAAGCAAAGAGCTATAGATTACTAAAGAGGTAACATCCTAAAATTATTTGAAGATTTCAAACAGGTTAGAAATAACCAATCCAAATTTTGAACTCACCAATTCTACTAAGGCCTTATTTTTAAGTATATTTGTCTGATTCTGAAGCAGGGCTTCTTAGGAAAGATCTTTAAAATATTCCAGAAGAAATGAAAACTTCTTCACCTGAGTGTTTATTTCCCTCTTCCTGGACCATGGCCTGAATTTGGTTTGGGAAAGAGGCTCAGTTAGATTTTTCCACTGGCCTTCTTGACCTATACAAGTCAGCTTGCTATAAACCAAAGCCCTGCAGCTTTTCTATCCTGGCAAAGCTGGGAAAGCCATAAATATTTTTGGCAAAGTAGAACCCTAAAATAAGACAAGTTTTTTTTTTTTTAATTTCAAGATCACATAACATTGGTCAAAGTGGCATACTGAGGCAAAAAGCTAAAACATATTTTTAAAGCAAATATGTGGTGATATAGAAATATTTCTTACACTAATCCTTGTCAACGATCTAACTGAGGTTTAAGAACACGAGACCGTATAGGAGGCCTTGTTGCAGACGGAGATTAGGTGCCAGTGGACATTAGCCTCCCTGAAACAGGACCACCACCTGCGCAGGCTTGAAATCCAAAGCTTAGAGATGCTCCTTAGACCAGTGGTTTCCAAACTTTCAGTGTATTTTAGAATCCGCTGGAAGACATGACTGGAGTCCAGAGGTTCTGACTGAATAAGTCAAAGTGGGGCCCAAGCATTTGTATTTCTAATAAATCTCCTGGTGTTGCTCCTTCTGCTGGCTCCAGGAACACACTTTGAGAACTACTACAGTCGAGGGACTTGGACATCGCAGTGACCATCCAGAGGAAAGGGGACCTCACGACCCCACCAATGCTGCATTTTTGCATTGTGTTTACTTATGCTAAATCCACTAAATTCTTCAGCAATTATTCAGTTTCTGAATGTTTGCTATTCAATCTGTGGAGGGTTAATCATTTGTGTCTCCCAAGTTCAGAATTTGAAAAGGGAACTGGGAGAAGCCAGAGAAAAGGAAAATTCCAAACCTGGAGCTCACATTTTTTTCCCTCTCTACAGGATTCATCACCATCTCCAAATCTACCAAATTACAAAGAACTACAGTCGATGATTAGTTTGTATTGAAAAAAAAAAATTTGGGCTTCTTATTGACTTTTTTCTTCTCAAAGCGGACTCACGTTCTTAGCTACCCCATAGACGGTTATAAATGTCACACTCTACAATGGCCTGACACCTTTTTAAGCTTCATGTCATCTCACATAAATAAGGCAATCTAAAATCATACAGAACAATGTAATTTCAGTTTGTCATCTATTTGGACAGTAAATATCTAGGTACGTTGTATTATTTTCCCCAACCCAACTCTCCTTTGTGAGAAGATGACATGACCCTTGCTGTCTCCTGCCCCTTCTTGGTCCTGCCACACTGATGTTTGCCTTGGCTATGTGACTTGTTCTAGTTAATGGAACATGGGGGGGAAGTGATGTGTTCAGGGTCCTGGGTTCTACCACTGCCCTCTCTACTACCCTCAAACTGACATTTCCTGGATAGAGACTGTTCCTCCAGATTTATTGCTGAATGAAGAGGATGTGGCGTGAAGCCCCAGCTGACATGCACATTGAGTGAGAAATAAACCTATTTTTCTAAGCCACTGCAACTTGGAGTTCATTTGATACTGTTTGGAAATTTAGCAAAAACACAACAAGATAGGCTGGGCAGGGTGGCGCATGCCTATAATCCCAACATTAAAGAGGCTGAGGCAGGAGAATTCTAAATTCAAGGCCAGCCTGGACTACATAGGGAAACCCCGTCACAAAAACAAACAAAAAACTACAATACAAATAAATGCAATACGCAGGAGAGAAGGTTTAACGATCTTTTTGTTGAGATGGCATCAGGGAGGATATGGAAAGAATGCATGAAATTTACACCGTAACATTTGCCAGTGATAAATCTGATTCAGAGCTTACATGTTTAGTGAATGGACTATTATTATTTCAAGAAAATGAGAGAGAAATAATAATTGAGCACCACATCAGGAAACCAGCCAGTCTATCAGGTGCACTAAAGCCCTAATACAAAGACATAAGAATGCTTAAAGTTCAAAAACTATTCTCCAATGAAAATGATCTCAAATTAAAGATCTCAGGTCTGACTCACAAGCTCAAATTGTCTTCATAAAGCTGCTATAGAAGAAGATACACAAGGCTCCAGTAAGGAACCAATGAGCCAGTGTCGAGATCTTATAACAGATGTAAATTAGCGTGAGTATGAATACATGTTACCGCTACAAAATATTTGGGTCATATAACTACTTTCCCTCAATATAATTCCTTCTTCATCAAAAATACTTTTGATAATTTATATTCCCCCTGTTAGCTTTCTTAGAGGAAAAGAATATGCTAACCAGGCAGCGGTGTATCGCTTATTCAGGTGTGTTTCTCAGTGTTTAATGGAATTGTTCTCCTTAACTCCTTCGTTTCCCAGCATCTTTCTTACTTTTTAGTAGCACATGGATTTTCCATTAAGGAATCATTATCCCTCCACTCAGCCCACACGATTAAGGCGGAGCTGACTCACCTTCAGCAGTGGGACTAACGTGACATATTCCTTCTTCCCAGCCTGCCCATTGGTTCTCGGATGGGTTTACGCCCCTGTGGGTTCCATGAGAAGATCCAGGATGTGCAGAAAAGCTTATCCCTTCCACACTTGTTGGGAAATCTGAACTATAGTTGTAAATGTTTAATTAATTAAAAGAGATCATATCTGTAAATGTATCCAACGCGGGGCAGGGGGGGAAACAGGCCAAGATGGAGAAGCAGGGAATTTTGGTGTCATCTGAGCTTTGATATCAAACCAGACAAACTTCCAAATGTTTTTGGTTAATTGAAGCAATAAATTTCTTTTACACTTGACACTGGCTTTTTGTCACTTGCAACTAAGAGTTCTAGGTTATAACAGAGTAAATAAACAAAGTTAGCATTTTTCAGCCTCTTACGAGTTTAGAAAATGTAAATCAGTTTCCCAGGAATTCCCAGACTCTGGGTGGCTGAGGAGATGATTTTTGGCTGCAAAGTCTTACTCTGAGCCTTGGTAAACTGACCAAGGTAAATGTCACCCTCTAAGTCTCGTTCACAGCTGGCTGTTTCTTCACTTTTCATTTCAGCATCACCACGCATCCAACCTCATCCTTCCTTTTTCTTTTAACTGTATACAGATTACTCGGTAGAATTGTTGTATTTCATTTCAGAGATGAACTAGTAAGAATAAATCCCTACATTTATGATAGTTAAGGTTGTTAAATAAATCAACAAGTATTTACTAAATAACTGTTCACCAGCCAGATGTTAGCTTATTATACCCTGTGAGAATAAGTTTTCATAAACATTGTCTATAAACGATGCTGCCCTGATGTGTTCAAACTTGGAGCCAGAAAAACTATGCTCAGATTTCTACCATTAGTGATAACTAGACGGTGTCTTTTTTTTTTTTTTTTTTTTTTTTTTTGTGCCGGGGATCGAACTCAGAACCTTGTGCTTGCAAGGCAAGCACTCTAACCACTGAGCTAAATCCCCAGCCCCACTACATGGTGTCTTTATCCCAAGGCTCTATGAGAAAAGTGTCAAATAAGAATGGCTTTATAGTTTATTTACACTTAAGAATAAGTCTGTACAACAAAGTAGAAACAACACTAAGTAGAAACTAAAAATTCTTTTCCAGTTCTATATTACTAGCTCAGTGGGATTAGTATCTCTTGAGGTGCAGCACAGATCAATATTTATCTATTGTCAACTTGCTATGCATACTTTCTTCTTTATATCCCTACTTTTCTATACTGGGATAATCACTGCTTTGTATCAAATTCCTTACTTCTAGTTATTTAAAAAAATCTCTTGGTTGATATCTATAGTTGCTTTTTAGATTTTAATACAGAACCTTCATAACTGTATGTAGTTAAATATGAAGGTTATTTTGCTCCTTACTATTGGTTAAATGGCCGCTGCTGGTATTTATTATCCAGGGGCTGGCTTCTGTCCCTATTTGAGCAGCCCAGCCCCTTTCTGTCTTCTGAGTGCTCTTTGTCTGTTACTACTGTGTTCTGCCAGCCCCATAGTTGTTGGAAGGAGGGCGTGTAAATTCTACTGCTTTTGGCCGGCTGAATAAATTCCAGCTTGGGTCCAAGTTGAAAACGAATCCCCCTCTAGGCAAAAACATGGACTCTAGTATACTTTCTGTGTATCCCATTAAAAACCCCTTTGGCCACACAGCCCAGAGTTTTACAGTGAAGCCACTTCATGCTTAATAAGATGTTCTACACCAGGAATCATGGGAAATACAGAGGCCCAAGGTCACGCTCTCTGCATAGAGGGGTGCGTGGAAGATAAGTCTGTATGTACCCAGAAACACACATGCACACACACCTTGAAACCAATACAAGACACTGTATAGAGAAGACAAATATGTAATACAGCGAGAGTTTATTGGGGAGAGGATATCGAGATTAGTGTAATCAGGAAAGATGTCATGGTGAAAATCCAATTTGAATAGTGCTTTGGAGGCCAGAGGGGACTTGAAAGATGCGTGAAGTCTGGGCTGGCCAAAGAGAGAAGTGTAAGTGACTCAAGTTTTAATATCAACTGAGTTCAAAAACCTGTTCCAGCAACCGCTTGTCAATGCAGGCCACATGTGTACACACTGAATTCTCCCCTTCTGATTGCTTATTTTGGCCCTGTAAAGCCCCAGCCTATATCTTTTTGGTTTTCATTTGGTGATGAAAGTTTCTAGTGTTACTTTTGTTGAAATCCAACAGAATGGTGGCATGTATTTAAAACCTGATTGTCCTTGTGTTTAAAAACCATTAAAGTTCTTTTAAAAGCTTTCAACGTTTTTCATACTTAAGACTCATTATGCAGGCAATTCTATCAGCTAGGTGAACCCACAAGCGTGCCATTTTCTTGTTTATTAACCAATGTATCTGTTAGAAGCCTTTACTTTAAATCTCGTCATCCTGCAAATATTTCTCTAATGCTTTTAAAATAAATAAAGCCCCAACTTTGCCTTTAAGCAGCAATAAAACCAGGAATGCCTCAAAGCAAGAAATTCAAAGTACAGTTCAACGCGGTCATGAGAGAGTGCCACTATTCAAAGGTACTGGAAAATGACCCTGGAAAGGTGTAACATTTATATGTCAAGTCTATCTTACCACAGCTCTAGATCATATTTGGAAAAAAAATATTTCCAACCAATGACCATTGATTTTTTGGAAGGTGCTCATTGACTTTATTTGTCCCATGGACTTGTTTATAAATATTATTCTGCATCATGTTAGATCACTTTTTAAAAGCAAAAATATCTCAAGAGTTTGTTTTGTTGGAACACAAATAAAACCAACACAATTTATACAATTTATTCAAATAGAAGTATACTACTTGGGAAGTTGAAAAGTAGCACTTTATACTTCATGATTTTGACACAACAGCTTGATCTTACTTGGCCAAATGCCTTTCAGAAAACAACAAGAGGAGAAGGTTAAGGGTTAGCTTGCTATTCTCTGAATCAAGAAATGACTTATTCATCATGCTGAAGCAATCCCACAAGTCTATCATATAAATTTATTTTACTCATTTAGTACTGACTTCGGCTTCAATTTCTTCCTTTCTCACAGATGCAAAACTGCAAACGAGTCATGCTAGGAAGCTTCCTATGAGAATTATTTTTCTCAGTCAGAATGAAGGCCAAGTACTATAGCCTTATGTTTTCTTTCTAAAACTCACAAAGCTTTTGAGTAAGAAACTCTTGGTAAATACTTTTCATTGACTCTAATTTAAGACATTTTTAAGAAAACATTCTCTGTAGAAAACATCTGGTGTATTGTTGCCTGTATCTCATAATGGAATACAAATTTAGCAACAAGGTAAAGCAAAACTGAACTATCTCTTCTTCCTTTTCCTTCCACAGTTACAACACTCATATGTAAAGAGAATTTCTACTAATCTCATCTATCTAATTACAGCTTATTTATAGCAAACTAAAATGCTGTTTTTCAGCACTGATAAGCATTCAGGCAAACATACTTTTCTATGCTTTGTCATTACAGTTCATCATGCTGAAACAAATAAGCCAAACTGTTGGTCTAAAACTCAGGTCCTGGACATTGAGCCTTTTGAAATTAGCAAGTGTTATTGGTTGCCTAAAAGATCCACATAAAAAAATAAAAAGATCTGGATATCTCTCAGGGATACATAGTAATATACTAGTCACATCATTTTTTTCCCAAAAATAAGTTAACTGATGGACCCATCATTTGCAAAATTTCTTTTAAAGGCAAGTATGTGTATCTGTTTTATAGTCACTCAGCAGTTACCTTATACCATAGTACACTGAACACATTAGTTAATGACAGTCGACAGCAAATAACTATTGATGTGATAATTACCAAACAAAATGCAATTACAAATTTTGCAATCATGATCAAAAGTTGGTCACTGAACTTACGGTTATACATTATAAAATGCAATACAACAGCTCAGCAGATGCCACACACCTGTATTCCCAGCACTTTGGGAAGCTGAGGTGAGAGGATCATAAGTTCAAGCCCTGACTGAGCAACTTAGTGAGAACTTGTCTTAAAAAGTGCTGCAGATGCAGCGCTGTGGTAGAGTCCCTCTGGGTTTGATCTCCAGTACCACACACACACAAAAAGATGAAGTATAACAATGTTTTGTGGTCAACATTCTCATGTCCAGCAACACGAGCATATCGAGATCAATTCTTCTACCTCTGTGAATGCCAGTCAGTAAGCCCCACGGCTTTCCCACAGTTAGAGAACACTGGGGAAGATCATCCTTATGTTAACATCTGTAAATATATATCGGTATTCTCTCCTTCCAAAAATAGGACTTAAATTGTTGAAACCGAGACTCCTAAATCTTTCCGTATCTTCTACAGTAGCATAAAACTTCACATAGAGTACAACACTTTTTCCACTCAATTATACACTTTCTTTAAATTTTCAAAATACAGTATCAAGCTTCTTGTGAATTTAGGACTACATCTCTGTGTGCTAATGAGCCACTACAGTAAGAAACAGAGAATATTGTTAAAAGAACAATTTTTCTAAAACTGTAAAATCATAATGATACAAATATAAAGTGAACGTATAGTAAATATTTTATTTAATTCATTATTTAAAGTGGGAACTAGTAACATATTATAATTAATTTAAACAAAGGCTTAAAGAACTATACATCTGTGGGTAATAGAGAATGCTAAAATGAATTTACAAATAGTTATAACAGTGGCCTATCCTCCTGGCAGTAATCAATTGTATTCTCCCAGATACATTTCATGTGTATTTCTATGGATAAGAATCATGTGCACAGGGCCGGGGATTTAGCTCAGTGGTTAGAGTGCTTGCCCCGCAAGCATGAGGCCCTGAGTTCGATTCCCAGTACCAAAATAAATAAATAAATAAATAAAAATAAAAAAACAAAGAATCATGTGCATTGTTATTAGCTCTCTAGAATTTAAAGAGTTGTAAATAGTTCAGAGATAATAAAAGGTAGGGATAAATAAGAAAGGTGTGCTAAAGAGAACACTGACGTGATAAGGTGGCCCTCATGATTTCCACCTCAATTGCTAGTCCTGTGACTGTGTTATGTTGCATAGCAACAGGGATTCTGCAATGTAAGTAAGGTTATTAATCACTTGACCTCAAGATCAACAGATTATGCAGATGGACCTAACCTAACCATGCAAGCCCGGCAAGAGCACTCCAGCCAGTAGCCGAAGGCATCTGAAGAATAAGGGGGACCTGAGGGGCCGCGGCCGGCAGGAAGACAGATAGGGTGTCCGGATAAAGCTCCGAGAATGTCTTCTAATAGGTAGAAACAAGGACTTCAGCACGGAACTGCATTCTAGCAAAAACACAAATGTGTTCGGAAGAGAATTTTCCCCGGAATTCTCAGACAAGTCCTCAGCCCAAGCAAAAACCGATTTTAGTTTTGTGATACCCTTAGCGGAGAAGCCAGTGAAAGTGGACCGGACCGCAGGCCCACAGAGCTGCGATTCTGATCTAACCCATGAAAGGTATTTTAAACTGCTCTGTTTGTGGTCATTTGCCATATATCCCTAGGAGACGGATACCCGCATTAATCCCCTTGCCCGTTTCACAAATACTCATCACACAATATATTAATAAATAGTTGTGAATTGTATTTTAAAAAGCAACCATCCATCCTTTGGAGATTTTCCCCTTGAAGGTGGCACTCACTCTGTAAGAAAGTGCAAGGATTTGGAGACTCAAGGTCCTACTTGAAAGATAACCTGGAAGTGTTAGATTTACGGTCCGTGGGATCCACAAAAGGAGCCAGACCCAGAGCACACATCCCTCTCTACTTTCTGGTCTGTGTTTAAAACTTCATAAGTTCTGCTTTTAAGAGTATCTGAAGCCGGTGGTGGTACAGCACACTTGCGATCTCAGCCCTGTGGGAGGCTGAGGCAGGAAGATCACAAATTCAAGTCCCGACCGAGCAATTTAGTGACTTAGGAGAGCTTGTCTCAAAATAAAAACTAAAAAGTATTCGGGATTTAGCTCAATGTGAAAGTCCTGGGTTCATTCCTCAGGACCAGAAAAAAAGCAAAAGGAAAAGCAGAGTAGTTGACTATTAGCTTTTCTAAAGAGGGCCCTGCATCGTGAATACTTGCTTTATAAAAGAAGAGCACTTGTCAACATAGTGACTGAAGTACTCTGCTGGAGAGATGGCAGCTTTCTTTCTGTCACCTGCAGAGGTGCTGGAATGAAAGCATAAGCATCAGTATTGAGAATCTAAATCAAGTGGACCGACTGGCCTCTGAGAGCAGAAAATCAAAGAGGGAACGTCCGTGTTTGAGCTGGCGTGTGCCGTGCAGTCTTGGTCCAGCACTGACAAGTCCCTGCTGCGGGGGACGCACCGCTGTCTGCCTGGCGTGGCCGAGGGAGTGTGCCCTGTGCACGTGGGTGTCACGGAGCCAGAGGCGAGGCTGGAGCTTCACACGTACGCATGTACACGTTCCTGAAAACGAAAGCGCGTCATTCTCCTTTGACTCCTGAAGCTGTGGTGTAATTCACGGTTTTTTAAAAATCACGCCGATGTTTTAGGTTCATGTTCACCTTTTTGTTATTTTATTCCACTATGCTGGAGCATTCGATAGCATGTTTTAAAGGGGATTATCTATTTTTTTTTCTTTTAGGCAAACATGAAGTCAAACAAAAAGGTAAAACATTTTACGTACTGATTAAAACTCTATCTCTCAAATTCTTCTCCAATTCTTTCTCTCTCTCTCTCTCTCTCTCTCTCTCTCTCTCTCTCTCTTTCTCTCTCTCCCCCTTTTTTTTTCTTTTTTAGGCTCTGGCAACATTCCCACTTTTATCATTAATATAAAACAACATCTGTGAGATACGACTAATTAAGAATATGCATTTGGTACCTAACACAAAAAGTTTCAGACCTCCAAAACAAACCTAGCGAAATTTTTTTTAATAGCATGTTTTAATACACACACACACGTGCACACTA